>LNDK02000006.1:678778-722985 GCA_001455915.2 Samsoniella hepiali | reverse complement strand
ATTCTAATAAGTAATATAGCCTAGTATTATTTAATAAAGTAGTAGTATTATAAATTAGATTTAATTTATTTTAAAAATAATTTAGAAGTATTCCTCTAGCTTATAAATTATTCCTAAGTATAAAAATATAAAGAGGTATTCTATTAGTTATATAACCCTACTCTACCACTATAAATAGAATAGATATTCTATTATAGTACTAATTAATTTAGAATTAAATCAGATATAAATCTAATAAGGTTTCCTATAGGTACACACCCTCATACAGTATAAGCCCCACCTCGGGGAAAAATCGGCTAAAACCTCACTCGGTCAGGTCAACTGTGTGGAGCTCGGTCAGGTTATCTCTGACCTCTAGCACACCCACAGCAGAGATGGAACACAGACACATGTGCTGTTATAGGCCTCGACCAGCCACCGCCGCTCGCTAGCTGATTTCTGCTGGCGCCGCCTCCCGCGGGACACGCTGACGCGTTTACTCACTCACGGGCCAGGGATCAGATGGGCAGAGACGAAGGGGACGACGAACTCAGCTGGATGCTTTTCCAGCATGCGGCGCAATTTTGCAACGTTTTCTTGTCCTCGGGCCATAATTCGGGGGTATGACGTGCGAGGTACATGCGTGTGCGTGTGTGTGTGCCAAGGAACGAATCTGGCATATCCAGAAATCTGGACCGCTCTTTGCGGGGTTGCCTTGCCCATGTCGTTGCTGGCAAGCCCCGTGGTCCAAGACGCGAAGGAGACTTGAAAAGAAGAAGCGGGAGAACAGAGAGAAAAAAAACGCTGGGTTTCAGCCGCTACCTGTCAGCTTCGTGCTCGTTCTTGTGATGCTCCAGCAAGCTTCTAGTCCTCGCGTGGCAGCCGTTAGGTAGTTGGCTACTGCAAGCCTCACGAGGGCCTCTTCTTGTAACTAGCTGGGCGAGCTAGCTTTGGTGATGTGCACCAGTACGGGTTTCTGTGTGTCAAAATGGCGTCTTCTCTGTGGCTGGCATGCGAAAGTTCTCGGGGTAAGCACCACCGAAACCTTTTCCAAGAAGCCTGTACACCGCCAGGCAGGGGCCGATCTGGGGTATTGTGTTTGCCTGACGATGGTGCCTGTCACAAACGGCGGCGGCGGCGGCGCAGGAGAGGTGTGGGTGGCACACTCAGTTTTGACAGCTCCGGGCGGCGTTCGTCCTGCCAATGATCGCCTTGGTGTGACGTGAAGCCCCCCCGGCTTGGCGTACCCTCGCAGAAGCAGCAGCCAAGTGTCATCGGCCAGATGCAGGTCGGCGAGCTTGGGCAGGTCACAAGGTTGTCATCGCGCTTCCTGCCATGCACATGCAGGGACATTTGGTGGGGTTGGGATTCTGTGCAACCCATTGTCAAAGTGTGAAGAGTGTGGCATGGCTTGCGTTGGTGTGGTTGATCTAGCTTGGTGGCTTCTCCGTAAGGCTCTGCTGAATGGCCCATCTCCAAGACGCCTTGGGCAGCCAACGAGCAGCCTTCGTTTTCGGGTCTCCTCGGAGCATGGGGAGCGAGGCGTTTGCTAGTGATTCAAGAGCTCCGTTGTGCTAGCTTTGTTGCGTCGTGTTGCGGTAGCTCCAAAGCTATGGGCGTTGGTGACAGCAAGCTTATGCCCAATCTGTATAATCCCCCGCCTCTAGACAACGTTAGAGCGCCCACTTCCCCAGACACGGCCAGTGGCGGTAAACAAAGAGTTCGTGCTTCGTGCTTGAGCCACATGGATTGGAATCAGACTTGCAGTCCATGCTCATTGTCCGGGGCTGTTCCGCCTCTGACTCGAGAAAAGGCTTGCAATTGGGGTGAGGAGAGAGAGGCGTTCTCCAGGCATGTGAAAATGGGCTTGCGGCTGTCTGAGAGGAAATGACTCGGCGATCTCCAGTTAATCAATTAATTAGAAATGGCAACTCAGATGCGGTGGGTGCGGAGCCAGGGGGAGCAAAAGGCCGTCGACAGCCTCCGTCAACGGAAACCAATATTCCATTTTCATCCGAGACAAGTTCTGCAAGGTCAACAAGGCAAGACAGGTAGAAAGCGGGGGGGATGCTGCACTGTTAGTTTCACTTTGGTGCAATATTCGATGGCACGCTGGAGGTCAGGCGACATGGCAAGGACCTAGCTGAAGCCGCTGCCCCACGATTGGGGTTGCTCGAGTTTCTTCATCTCATGTCAACCGGACGAGCTGGATGCGGCGCTACGTCGAGCTTTGCCTCTAGAGCGTTTCAAACCATGTAGATGGCGTCGGCAAGGCGAGAAAGGTGGCGGCGGCAATGGTGCATCTCTCGGTGGGGGAGCAAGCCGACCGGGTGCGGAGAGAGGGCTCGCGCGGTCTGGTCTCTTTGCAAAATGGCAACTGTAAAATTCGGCTCGGCGTTATTATTTCCTGCATTGGATGCGGCGCTCAGACCTTTTTTTCTTTTTTTTTTGTCCAATCTGCTAGTGGCAGACATGGGACGCAAGAGCCCTGGATGCCTTGCAGGCCCTTGTTGTGGCTAGTTTGCGACGACTTTGTGCAGATCGCCCGCATGAACGGCCCCACGCCCCGCCGCCAGGCAAATTGGGGGCACGCCAGGGATACCAACGCAATCCAGTACTATCTCCATTCTGCATCAAAAGATTGGGGTTAGCTTTTTGTTGGCCATGGTTCGTGTGTTGGAAGCGCAGCGCATTGATCAAGCGGACGAGGAGAATCGGTCGGCTGGGTTGGGGGAAAGCCAGTTGCGTACAGTGGAAAAGCAAGGAAACACAACAGCAGCAGCCTAGTTACGTTACCAACAAGACTTTGTCTAGCCCGATCATCCATCGAACCGCACAAGTGACACCGTAGCTTGCTACGCCGCAGCAAGTGCGCGCAGTAGCTAGCTAGCTAGCCACCAGCTGGAGAGCGAGGAAACGAAACAAAGAAGCGGCATGCAAGCCACAACGCCCTTTTGGCTGGTCCCGCGTCGCAGTGAACGAGGCTGTCCCTAGAATCCCCATCATGGTGTGAAGCCTTTGGCAGAAGGTGGCGTCAAGGTATGGCGCGGAGTACTCGGGACGAGTCTTTCTGTTGGTGCACCGTTTGTCACAACCAAGTTCCTGGTGGTTGGTGCAGAACAATTTGCCACGAGCTAGCTGCGTGTTGGCGTCGTTTGAACTTTTACAACCTTGCCAGCTGCCAGACGTTTTTGCTTGCCAACTTGCCAGCTGCCACCGCCAGGCCCGGGCTAAGTTATTTGTCAACCGAAAAAAGGGCAGTTGTCAACCAATTTGTGGCTTGGCAAAGTACCTCTCCCACTCTAAACAAATGATCAGAGAGACAAATATCAGCATTCTCTCTATCAAATAAATTCTCTAGAAATAAAATAAATATACTACTAACATCTAACACCTAGCCTTAACCCGAAACCTAACCATCCTAACCTACCCTAACCCCCTAACCGTAACCTGCTGCTTTTTTGTGTAAATTTTGTGGAAGTATATAGTGTGTGGCCTGTTGTGGCGCCCTGTTTTTTTTTTTGGCTGTGCTGTGCCACAAATTGGTTGACAACTGCCTCTTTTTTGGTCGACAAATAACCAAGCCCGCCAGGCCCCTTCCCTAGTCACTGCCAAAACTCACATCACCAACACACTTCAGTCCACCTCGTCGCCTCCATTGCATCCCATCTGCACAAACAACACCACATCTAGATAGACGACTCCTCACGTGCAGATTTCATCGAGCGGGTCGCCCCGACAGGCCCGGCCCCCTCCCCAAGCTTGGTGGACCACACTGCTGCAGCCAAAAAGCATGTGAGCTGTATTGGCCCGCCGCCTTTTTGCTAGTGCGACACTTTGAAAATGCCCCCTTGCAACTGGGGAACCTGTTGCTAGTTGCTACTGAGGAAAAACGGTCCAATCCATCAGGACCGCCGAGATGGCGGCGCCACCACCCAGCCTGCGTCCCTCTTTGCCATCCTTGTCGACTGCCCCCGGCCCTAGTTTTCGCTGGCGTTGCCGCGCTTTTGGTTCCTGTTGTTTCTGCCCTTGTCCCCCCAACCCTATAGCGCAGATTTCATTAGTTATATATATGTTTAAAAAGATAGGTCCCCGCTGAATCTTGGCTCTCTCTCTGTCCTCTTGTTCGTTTTCCCGGTTGGCCATGTGGGATGCCAGACCGTTTGAAAACAATCGACCCTTGATCAGCTTGCTTCTTCATCACCCGTGACTCTCCATCATAATTACCCAACATCATCTCTTCAGAGGGTAAAACACCTCACCAAGCCGCTGCCATGGTGGCCAATCTTTCCGGATACAAGGTGCCTGGCGTGCCGCACTACGAGCCGCGCGCCATGAGAGTATGGATCATTCTGTCCACATCATGGGTCACGACACTGGCCGTCACCTGCGTCATTCTTCGCCTGCTGAGTCGACGGATCAGAAATCAGCCGCTGTGGTGGGACGACTATTTAATCATGTTTTCCATGGTAAGTCTGGCCAAATCACAGCCGCCCGAAAATGAGGCTGCTAACTCGTCAAGGTGTGGAACTGGGTTGTTCTCGGCATCGGCTTTGCCATGTACATCGAGGGCGTCGGCTACCACGTGGACAGCCTCTCGCAGCATGCCGTGCACAATATTTCCAAATGGCTTCTCATTACCGAAATCATCTACATCTGGAACCTCTGCTGGACCAAGCTCAGCCTGCTCATGATGTATTACCGCATCTTTCACCTGCCTGGTTTCAAAAAGCAGGTCATCGCCGTCGGTGCCTTTGTCGTCTGCTGGGCTATTACCATCTCCTTTCTCTTTACATTCATCTGCAAGCCGGTTGAGAAGCTTTGGATTCCCGAGCTTGAAGGCAAATGTCTGAATGAGGTTGGCGTCTGGCTGGCGAATGCAAGCAGCACCATTTTCAGCGACATTGTCATCCTGCTTCTACCCATCCCTCAGATCTGGAGACTGCATCTCAAGAAGAGCGAAAAGATTGGTCTGACGGTGGTTTTTGGCCTTGGATTCTTGTACTTCCCCCACGCCCAGCCAATGTCCGTCGACGTGATACTGACAATCCTGCAGTGCCGTTTTTACATCCTCCTATCGAACATGGGTTCTCTTCAACTACGACAAAAACGATATTCCTTATTCGCTGGCACCACTCCTAGTTTGGTCCGATGTTGAAATGTGCGCCGGCATCATCTCGGCCTGTCTGCCCACGCTGCGGCCTGTGTTCAATGCCGCCGCCCAGAAGATGGGCATCAACATTCGCTTCGCACGCTCGACTTCCTCGGCACCACCCGACGTCACCATCGAAACGATTTCAAACATCAGCAGCAGAAAGCCGCACGTTTCCGTCATGACGACGCAGCATGATGCGTCCGACAACAACCCCGGGCGCAGTCAATTCTACAGACTGGACGATGAGTCGGACGGGGAGGGCATGCTTGGAGGGACAACCGATGCGAGCTCCATCGGCAAATCAACACGCGCCGAGTCCAAGGCCAGCTGCTACGAGCTGCGAGCCATCGAGACGGCGGGCTTCAGCGAAGAGTCGATTGAAAAGGAGATTCACAGGCAGCGGGCAAACAGGTCGAATGTGTAAACGACCAGCGCACGAATATTAATGACTAAATGATGATGGCGTTTTGATTTATAAAACAATAGGCTGTTGGATTTTCCTGGCGTTTGGCTGGATTGGGCCGGAGGAGACTGGGGATGAATACAAAGGGCGTAACCGCGTTGACTCTTTGGTGTTGTATAGCTTACTCTGTACCATAATAGGGCGGCTCTCGTCAAGGACACCATCCATCACGTAAATATCTAAAATACGAATAGCACCAGTAAAAATACGGGGTTACTTCCCAATTGATCTTGTTTGGTTCATTGATCGATTCAGCCAAAAGAAGCGATGCCAAGGCAAGCTGTAACTAGAGCCCCGCCAGCCGTACCAACAGCAAGGTGCGCAAGCCAGGTGCGCAAGCCAAGTCTAGCCCGCAATAGGCTTCGATGACGGCATACCTACGGACACACCAAACGAAGCTTGTGATTGCCAGGTTTTAGCCCGACGACGAAACTTCCTCGATTGAGACGCTTTTCCCTCCACCATACCTGAAAGAACCCGCACACTCATCTCTCGGTATTAAAATCGCATTCGCAGTACAACTTTCCTGCGATAAAACGTGGACGATCGATCGAATCATACTCACCCGCTGCAACAACCCCACGCTCAGACAAATGAGCGCCAACACCTCTCCCTCTGGCGCCGTCGCCAGCGGCAGCGACAAGAAACAGCCCAAGTCGCGCGGCGCCCGCACCTTGGACGCCGTCGGCGAGAAGGCGAGCGAAATTATGTGAGATTTGGCCCTGGCAGCAAATTATTTACGATGGCGCAGGTAGAGGCTAACCGTGGTGCCATGGCGTAGCAAGGAAGACTTTGGCAATGCGCGCAAGGTCGCGTTTGAAGCCATGAAGAGCCGCGCCTACCTGTACCCGCTCAAGGTAGTCCCGACTCCCTTTTTTCTCACGTTACGAAAATCTACTTTTACTGACGTATTACCTCTGCTGCGCAGGGCATCGTCTACTTCATCTCGCACCGAGCCCTGTGGCAGCCCTTCCTCTCGCGTCTCGGCCCGCTCCTCGCGCTCTCCGCCGGCGTCGTCGGCTCCATGTTTGCTTTCACCTACCTGCCGCAGCTCGCCGTGCTCGTCTTTGTCAACGGGCCCTTTGCCGTCGTCTCGACGGTGCTCCTCGTCCTCTCCGAGAGCTCCGCCGTCATCAACGCCGTGTCGCGCGGGTGGCTGCTGCAGGACGCCATCCTCGACACCTTTGACGGCACGCTCGTGGCGCGCGACGCGACGGCCATTGTCAGCGAGGGCCGCGAGCTCAAGGCCGGCCGGGGCGGCGACCCGATGAAGCGCCTCGGCAAGGTCCTGCGCAGCCCGTTTGACAAGTTTGGCCCCAAGGCCATGGTCAGGTACCTGCTGTACCTGCCGCTCAACTTTGTCCCCATTGTGGGCACCGTCGCGTTTGTCTTTTTGCAAGGTGAGAAGGAAGGCTGGTAGATTTGGATGCGCGCCCGTGGGCTAACCAGATGACAGGTCGCAACCGTGGACGCTCGGTTCACGAGAGGGTAAGAAGCGAGAGTTTGTCGCATGATTGTTGCAGATGTACTGACAGGCTGTTTAGTACTTTCAATTGAAGAAGTGGACCCAGGCGCAAAAGACCAGCTGGGTCAACACGCATGTCGGGGCTTATACATCGTGAGTGTCGCCGCCGTCTCCAATGTCTGCAGCACTTACTAACACCGTCAAGGTTCGGACTTGTCGCCACCGTCTTGGAAATGGTTCCCATCGCGAGCATGTTCTTTACGTACACGAACACGGGTAAGTGACGCTTGCATTTGCTTCTGGTTCGCGGCATGCTGACAGAGGAATAGTTGGCGCGGCTCTATGGGCAGCCGATCTCGAGGCGCACAGCACGTCGCTGACAAAGGAGACGGCGCCGAATCTGCGTGCGGCCGCCGACAAGGCGACGGAAAAGTCGGAGCTGTAGATGCGGGTGGCAAAGAAAGTGGCAATATTTGTTTTCCTTCTCATCATGTCGTTGTGAGGTCATGGGGCCGTCATCACAAGCCGAGCCGGGGGTAACGAGCATTAAATAATAAAATTGGCCAAATCAGCTCCTTCGTTACAAACGGCCAGATCACTAGACTTTTTTTTTTGTTTCAACATCTCAAGTCGTTTTCCCGAGAGCCGGCGTTTGAACCTGGGCCGTGCTTTGTAGCTGGCTACTGGTAGAAAATAAGCCGCCGATAGCGCAACCACAACAGCACGTTGCGGTCGGCACGGATGCGGAATGGCCGTGTTGGACGTCCGGAGATGCCAGGAGTGGCTGTGGCCACGGGCGGCGTTGATTAGTGGGGATTTCTTCCGAGAAACCTCCTCGATGCGCCATAAAGTTACCCAGTGCGTGCTTTTTTTTTTTTTCTTGCGTCTGCGTTTTGAACTGATTTGCGTAGAAACTAGCATGCGGGTCTCGTAATCCTATTTTTCTTTTCCTACCGAAGAACGAAAATATGGCGAATAACTAAAATAGAGTCAAGCGAGAAGATGGGTGCTAGTCAAGGTGGGCAAGGTGCCCGATGAATGGCTTGGCCGGCATCGCCGCTCCAGAAAAACAGACTCCAGTATGAAGTAATTGGCGGGCCAAAAGATTCTGCAGTGGGTTTTTGGTAACGAGTGCAAGGCGAGTGTGATTTGCCTCTGGCCTTATCGTAGCAATGACATATTCCCGCAGCGCCGCCGCCGTTTCCTACCTATTTCAGCGGAGATGTCGGTGCCCAGCAACTGCCGCCCACAGCGGTGCATCCGCCTACCGGATCCCCACTGAGGCCCCTCTACAGCTCCCACCCAAACCACTACGAAACCCGCCACCATGGAGGCATTACAGCGTCATTACAGCGCGAGTCCTCGCCCCAAGGCTTTCTCGCCGCTGCGCTCCCTCAGCACAGCGGCTTTGGCATTATCTCATAAGCACTCCGTCATCAGGCCCCAACCTTTTTCAATCCTCTTCTTCCACTCTCCATACATTTTGCCTCATCTCTCTTCTTGTCACAAATCTTTTTGACGAGACAACACATCTTCTTTCCTCAATACCCCAAATCTACCTCTTCACAATGTCCAACTCTCTCGAGCAGCTCAAGGCCAGCGGCACTGTAAGTTTCTCTCTAGTTCGCCCGCATCTACCCCGCCATCGTTTTTGTTGCCCCTCGTTGCCGCCACCATAGCTTCATGATTGTACGGCCGTCAACGGGTTGCATTGGCGGCAGCATAGTCATCTTCTCCAGGAAAGATGATGAGCCGCTCTTCATCCGACACTTCCCGAATTGTGCCTCGCTTTTCTTGCACTTCTATACCTGCCCGCATCGTCCAACTTGACCCGAGAACCCGCTGACCCCTCGCTTTAGGTTGTCGTCTGCGACTCTGGTAAATTCCCGCAGCTTCCGCAAGCTACAATTCGTCCTGTACTAACCATTTTTCCTCTCTTCTAGGTGACTTTGCCAGTGAGTAACCCCCTGGCATTTTCTACCCTCACTGCGGCCGACTTTGAGATATTTTACCCCTCAGCTCTCGAGTCCGCCGCTTCCCGCCTACCAACACTCAATCAAACAGACGCTGACCACCTCGCAGCCATTGACAAGTACAAGCCCCAGGATGCCACCACCAACCCTTCGCTCATCCTCGCCGCTTCCAAGAAGGCCGAGTACGCCAAGCTGATTGACGATGCCGTTGCCTACGCCAAGAAGCAGGGTGGCGATGCCGACAAACAGGTCGACCTCGCTCTTGACCGTCTCCTGGTCGAGTTTGGCCAGAAGATTCTTGACATCATTCCCGGCCGCGTCTCTACCGAGGTTGACGCCAAGCTGTCTTTCGACACCAAGGGCTCCGTCGACAAGGCTCTCCACATCATCGACGTATGTTGCTTTCCGCTCCGACCGACTCCACAATGCTAACCGTCACACAGCTCTACAAGCAGCAGGGCATCTCCAAGGACCGCGTCCTGATCAAGATTGCCTCCACCTGGGAGGGCATCAAGGCCGCCGAGATCCTCCAGCGCGACCACCAGATCAACTGCAACCTGACTCTCCTGTTCTCTCTGCCCCAGGCCATTGCCGCCGCCGAGGCCAACGCTTTCCTCATCTCTCCCTTTGTCGGCCGTATCCTCGACTGGTACAAGGCTTCCACCAAGCAGGAGTACACCAAGGAGACCGATCCCGGTGTGACCTCTGTCAAGGCCATCTTTGACTACTACAAGAAGTTTGGCTACAAGACCATCGTTATGGGTGCCTCTTTCCGCAACACTGGTGAAATCACTGAGCTTGCTGGCTGTGACTACCTGACCATCTCTGTACGTTTTTCTCTCTTTTTGCTTTGTAGGACCACTTTTGCTAACGAAACTAGCCTTCTCTGCTTGAGGAGCTCCTCAACGGCACCGATGCCGTCCCCAAGAAGCTCGACGCCGCTGCCGCCGCTGCCCAGAACATTGAGCGCAAGTCTTTCATCAACGACGAGCCCGCCTTCCGCTTTGCCTTCAACGAGGAGCAGATGGCCGTCGAGAAGCTCCGCGAGGGTATCAGCAAGTTTGCTGCTGACGCCGAGACGCTCAAGAAGACTCTCAAGGAGAAGCTCTCTGCTTAGATGCAATAAAATGGTGGGTTCATTTGCGCGGCGCGTTGCGTTTCTACGGGCTAGATTGTACACGCTGGATGCGCTCTAATATGGGCAATGATTATGTACTAGGAATGGCTATGAAAGAATAATAACGTCAATACCAAACTGTTTCAATTGCATCGTGAATTTTATTGTGCGCGTATAGCTGGCCGGCAGCTCGCGCCTTTAGATCGCCGATGTAGCTGCATGAACTCGGCGGATCGGCAGATCGGCCAGATACGCCGTGGCGTAGCGCAAGTGGTCAGCCAAACTGGTCGTCATTCTATGCAACTCTTCTTTTACTTGTTCATCGGCCGCCTGTCCCAGCATGACCAGCGACAGCGGCGCAAACGGAAGCGGCGGCGTCGGCGGCCTCTCATGACGCTGGCGGTGCTGCTGCTGCTGCTGCTTTATGGTACGGTCCAGGGCGGCGGTGCTCATGTCCAGGTCGATCAAGCTATCCTCCGACCCGGCGCGGCTGTGCGACGCGTCCGACCCCGCCGCGTCGTCGTGCACTGTACGGAACGGAGACAAAAAACGGCTCTGCGGCCCTTCGAGGGCCGGCGGCGCAAACATGACGGGAAACTTCCAGTCCTGCGTCGCGCGGTGCGCGTTGCTGTATCCCATCGACGGCCCCTCCCATCCCATCGGCCGGGCAGTGCCCATGTCGACGGAGCGAGACGCAGGGCTGTCCGTCAGGCAGAGGTCCAGGTCAATCAGCGACGCCCGGTGGTCCGGGCCGCCGGCGACGCCGTTGTGCAGAAGCGCCTGCTGCACGGGCGCCGGCAGGAACCTGGCGTAGTACTGCCGCGCGTAGTCGTCGTAGTTGGAGAGGGTGTTGGAGTCAAAGACCTTTTCCAGCGGCGACTTGACAACCCTGTGCTGCGGCGGCGGCGGCGGCGGTCGTCGCTGTCGTCGTCGCGATGGAGGAGTTTGCTGCGTCTCTAGACCGTCCATGCTGATTCCATATGCGCCGGATAGCGCCTCGTGGTCCGACGCATCTAGACGGTCAGCGTCATCAACCTCGACCATTGTGCCAAAGTTCCAGTCCTGCACGACATCCTCATCCTCATCATCGGCATCGGCAGCAGCGTGCATCGCCGCCGCACCGCCCTCGGCGAACAGCGACCGCCGGTCCCCGCCCTGCGCCTCCCAGATGCGAAACGCGCGCACCAGCTGCGCGAGCGACGCCGTCGGGAACTCGTCCTCCGTCGCCGCCGCAATGTACGCGTGGTCCCGCGACAGCTGTGCCATGGTCGGCCGCCGCGCCGGGTCGCGCTGCAGGCAGCACGCCACCAGATCCCGCAGGCCCTCGGAGAAGTGCTGCTGCCCGTCGTCGTCGCCCCCCGTCGTCGTCGGCAGTCTGGGGCTCTGCATCCGCAGCTGCTTGCCGAGCCGAGCGAGGCCCATGCCGAGCACGGCGTTCGGCGGGTATCCCATGGCCAGCTCGTACGCCAGCGCGCCAAACGCCCAGACGTCGACCTCGCCGCCGTAGCCCGCCATGCCGCTGCTGCCGCCGCAGCTGCCCAGGAGTTCCGGCGCCATCCAGTGCGGCGTGCCGACGACCGTGGTGCGCTTCTCGGCGCGGCTGCGGAGCGTCGCCGCGACGCCAAAGTCGCACAGCTGCACGCGGCCGCCGTCGTCGGCGACGAGCACGTTGGCGGCCTTGACGTCGCGGTGCAGCACGCCCTGTGCGTGCACCCACGCCAGCGCCGCCGCCGTCTCGCGCAGCACCGGGATAATCCACCTCTCGCGCAGCCCGCGCTGCCCGCGGCCGCGCGTCGGGCGCATGAGCGTCGCGACGCTGCCGCCCGCGCAGTAGTCCATGACGAGCCAGACGGCGGCGCCGACGAGCAGCGCCTCGACGACGCGGTTGACGCCGCCGCGGGGCGCGTCGCGCAGCGCCCGCAGCGCGCGCACCTCGGCGCGCAGGTCGGCCAGCGTGTCGGCGAAGCCGGGCGCGAGGCCGTCCCCGTGCTCAATGTCAATGACCTTGACGGCGACGACGGTGGCGGGAGTGGTGGCGGGAGTGGTGGTGGCGACGGCCTTGTAGACGCGCCCAAAGGAGCCCTTGCCGATGAGCTCGGTGAGGCGGTACGCCGGCGGCGGCTGGTTGGCGCGCCGGCAGAGCTCGACGGCGGCGGCGTGGGCGTCGCGCGCGTCGTCGAGGGCGCGCTGCTTGGTCGAGGCCATGGCGATGCGGGGGGGTGAGCGGCGTGCGCAGTGTTGGATCCTTTTTTTTTTTTTCGTTTCTCGGTAGGATTGATTTCACGGTGATGAGCGTGCTGCTCTCATTATTGATATTTTTCGAAATCCTACGATGCCGTGCAAGTTGGCGAGGAGGAGGAGGAGGAGGAGCCTCGCCTAGCTACCCCTGTGTGCGACATGGCTGCGACGCTACCCATTGGCTTGTGGCCGACGTTGGGGTTGGGGGGGCAAACAGTCTGAGGAAGATGTAGATTATATTTTACCAGCATACCAAGTTTCAATGTTGAATCTGTATACTGCGAGTAAAAATAATAAAAATAATAAAAACAAAAATACTAAAGAATCTGGGCTCGTGGTGTTGGTAGATCGGTTTCAACATCGTGGTAGCACCACCAGCTTTTCCCTGCGTCCAGCTTGGAAGCACAATGTTGGGTTAGAATGGTCAAAAAGTACCAACATGAGATGCTTGCTTGAGATGTTTTCTATTCACGCCCTTTGTGGCTGCTGGCAGGTATAGACTCGTTCACACGCAGTGGGACGCCGTTTTAACACCCTTGTATCAGGCAGAGCCCATGATGTTGAGGCTTACCTCTTCTGAATTTCAAATCAAGATAATCCATGGCCAAAAATCCCATATTTCTTCATCACTATAATCTAGTACACTCTATCCAGAAGAATAGAATAATGATGGCAGCACGACAGGCAGCAGTCTAGTATACAAGTGCCGACATGGCGGCTGGCAATGCCCAAATCAAGCATGTTTTGGCATCTTCGGCATACTGTACAACAAGTCCTTCAGCTATCCCCAGAAACAAAAGTTCTTGATGCCCCTCTTGGCCCCTACCGAATATCTCGAAACATGTGAGAGTCCAGGCTGGTGAGCCGGCTCCCCATGGCCCAACATGTGCGAACTTTTTTCAGTCAGGGCATGCAGGCCGAGACGATCGCCCCCTCCTGTCGGCCGACAGTCCGGATTCCTTCGGGCGTAATCAATCTTCTTTTTTTTTTCTCAGCGCAACAAAAGACCGTATTGTCTCGTATGTCGGTATTTCCTTGCATCGGCGAGTTTATCCTTTTTTTTCCAGCTGGGCCCCCTTCAGCCTGAGCCTGCAGACGGGCTGCCAAATCAGGTCGCAGTCCAGCCCCTACTTAATATGCAGGTTTAATATAAAAACCCACGAATCCTTCATCGGCAGATGTTGTCGAGTTTACAAGCACAAGTCCAGGCGTAGATTCCGCTCGAATAGCGGCATCTGATGAGAGTTGTCGTGCATCTTGCGACCTGTACCGGACGGCATCGCACTGCTACCCACTGGTCATCACAATGAGGTTGCTTTTTGGTATTCACTTCAGCTCCGAGGAACAAGGTTACATCGGGACGTCTGCTGCATGCATGAGGTTTGATGTCCTGCTTTTACCCTTCTCGTCGACGTCCTCGCCGTGCCAACTTTGCAGCACGTAGTGCCGTCACTGTTCACAAGGAGCGTGCTGCTGGAAGGCGATCGGCGAAGGCTGCAAAACGCGAGCAGGACGCATCGCAGCGATCCTTCCAGTGTCTCGTCAAGTCAAGCAAGCAGCAAGTCTAGATTATAAAAAAAAAAACAGAAAAGGGAAAGCAATGCGACATTCCATCAGTATATATAGAGCCCCGGCAATGTCACCAAGAGTATCCAGACAAGCCCCAAACACAACACAGTTCTACACACTACACCTTTTTCTACTCCTTTCTTTTCCCCTAAACCATGAAGTACTCTCTCCTCGCCGCCCTCGCCGGCACCGCCGCCGTCGTCCTCGCCGACACCCAGGTCAACTGGAGCGGCTGCTCCGGCGAGCGCGGCAACACCAAATCCGGCGACGGCGACTGCACAAACGTCGCCGGCTTCCGCACCTCCAACCTCTGCGAGGTCTACGTGCCGCCGCCCGGCACCGACCGCTGCGAGTTCTACACCACCCCGTGCGGCGTCCCCTGGGGCGACACCTACTACTGCAGCGTCGCCTCGGGCAAGTGCAACGCCCGCCCCTGGAACGCCATCCGCTCGTTTCGCTGCTGGGCGTAAGTTTTGCCACTCATGTGGCCACATCCCCGCGGCAAGAAGACTCGCTAATAATGTCTGTCTAAAAGTCACTAAATGGCTCGACGTGTTCACCTACGTAGTTTGGATACAATCGGCACCTTGGTATAGCCATAGCTCGCTCTCCAGTCACCCATCGATAGTTCTCAATCAAGCACGCATACGTACAACAGTTGCTTAGTGGAGTGCTATTTATAAATGCAGTACTGCTAGTATCAACTCGTAACGACTGAAAGCGGCTATAGTAACATGGTATATATGCGTGTCTAGGCAATAATAATAAATTGGTATCGTAATATCGTAATGCACAGAGCGAATGAAACAGGCTCCCAATAATTCTCAAAGGGACATGGAGGAAAACAAGACGCAAATCACCAAATCATCGCTTGTATTTTTTGCAAGGCACTTGGCGAATTTGGTGCTTCAAGTTGCCCTTCTTGCTGACGTGGATGACCAGGGCTGTGAGTTGGCCGCCGTTGACACAGGCCGAGTCGAGACCAAAGGTATACTTGCCAATCACCAGGCCGCGCTTGGCGTCGTGGCCGTAGACGACAGTGCGACGGCTGGATTTGTGTAGTTGAGACTGCCGGAGATTCCAGAGCGCAGCCCATTTGCGGCCTTCGTGGGTGTCGATGGGGATGAGGTCTTCGAATGCGAAGCGGGCGTCCAACTTGTCATTGCCAACCTCGTTACGAGCGTCGTCTTCGACCTCGAGCCCGACGTCGGTAAAATTCTCGTCGTAGTAATCTTCGTCTTGTTCTGGAACCTGGTGAGAGAGGCGCGAGGATGGCTGAATGAGGGAGCGCATGTTCATCACGGCCCAGGGATCCTGCTTGACAGGCCGGATGCCCGGCACCAGACCGGCATGCACAATGTACATGGCCAGGTCCTCTGCCGAAAGGATCAGCGGCCTCTCAGCAAGCCACTTGATCTGCTCCTTGGAAAGCTGGTGTGCCGTTTTGCGGTCGCGCTTCTTGCTGCCCTGGGCCTCGAGGTCGGGAGGCGTGACGCTCTCGCTGGCGTCGTCTTCCTCTTTCGCCGAGGCCAGTGCCAGCAGAATGCGGTCTTCGTGGTTGCCACGCACAGCGGAAGCGCCGAGTTCCATGAGACGAGCAATCACACGGGACGAGTGCGGGCCCTTGTTGACCATGTCGCCGGCGGCCACGATGTGGTCGGTGGCGCCGTCATATTGGATACGGTCGAGCAGCCTGTCGAGCGACCTGTCCATGCCGTGGATGTCGCCGATGATGATGAGGCGGCGTCCGTTGTCGGCCGTGGGAATCACGTCGTCTGGCAGCTTCTCCATCATGGTGAGGCCTTCAAACTTGCGGTGGTGGCGGCCGTGGTCAAGCTGCTGCGCCTGGGAGACGGCCCATTCGGGGATGGAGACGAGAGGCAGCTCGGACATGGCCGACATGACGATGAAAATTAGGGTGGAAAATAGTGCGACAACCGCAATCGCAGCGGCTCGTCGACGCCGCTTGGCGTCTTGCTCCAGCCCGTCCATGATCCCGTCTATGATGGCGGCTGGCGCGCTTGACACTAGGGGTCGATCACGGCAAGGGCCGGGAGGAAAGGAAGGTAGGTAGTCACGGCAAAAAAAGTAAAGCGCAAAAGGTGAGGTTTTATGTATAGCGCGACGAGGATGAGAAAGCAAGAGTCTAAGAAAAAGGCAAAGACTGTGCGAGAACCAGCGGCGCCTGTCTTGTGTAGAAAAGGAAAAAGCAGCACGTCAGCACCTGACAAGGCCGGGAAAAAAGCAAGGGTCGACGCCAAGACGGTGACGAGATGACCTTGAGGGTTTTCGGTTGGGCAGTCACAGATGAGCTTCAGGCTGCCACCAATAACCTGTCAGGACCCTTGTTTTAGCGCCTCTTCTAGCGGCCTTTCGGCGCGTTCCAGCGAGTTTCAGTGGAGGCCCAGTGGGTTCTGTCTAGAGGGTGGCTTCGGTATTTGACAGGGCTTAGCGCTGCCAAAGACCCCTGGATCAACCAACTGCAATTTACAATTCATCGTCAAGCGCCATGCATGGCCGGTTTTATGAATAGGAAATAAGGGTTGATAGCAGGCAGTCTGGTATGAACTCGCGTGCTCGCAATGTGCTGCTGTGCGGGGAATGGGCTTGGGCGACCTGCCGTCCACGTCACGTGGCTGCTGTCTGTTACCTGGACACTGTTTCAACAGTGCCTATATTTCTAGCCCGTGCTCGTTGTGTCACTTTTGAAGTAATGGGCGCAAGCGGTGCCTCCAGGTAGTTCCGAGCAGCCATATGGTGTTCCTTCATCCTTCCTCTTACACACGCGCGCGCGCGCGTATAGCTCTCTAGAAGCTGCCGCCGTCGCTAGCAGGCCCTTGCAATAGGCCCTCGATCTCGCGCGTAGATGGCTGAATGGACGGCATGTTATTGGGCCTGTTGGCGGTGCTGGCGGCGAGTTCTTGGGGGGCTGTTTATGCGTGGCTGTCTGCAAGCCTGCCTTGGCTGGCTGGCTGTGGCTGGCTGGCTGGCTGGGTACTTGAGCAAGTAAAAATGTATATAAATTAGAGAGAAAGAAAAAAGTATTCTCTAGATCCACTCTGGCATGATTTTTTCTTCCACCTTTTTTAGCGTCTCGACCTGATTGCAGGAAGTGATAGTATACCGTGTCGAGAACCCGCAAACACTGCGCTCAGCATGAGCATACAGCCTGACATGTTCTGTCCGCATCCATCAACAGAAGCTTCATTTCTACTCTGTCATGCCTTCCAAATCAAGACCAGATGAATATACACTAAAAGGTTACGTCTTTAATTTCCCAGAGAAAAAGTTTCAGTCCAGACATACTCTCAAATACGTCGTGGCGCCGCGGCGTACGTCCGCCCTTGTCGCGTCAGCCCAGTCTTGCTCATGACGGAAGGCGACTCATTATACAGAGTTGTGAAATATATTCTACACAGTAGTACTCTTGATACACGCAGGCAGTGGCTCGGCTCCTCAGACCAAGACAGCCACCAGCACCACATTCCATCGTACAGTGTTTGCAGGTAAATAGTAAACCATCCCAAAACGCCGAGCTGCAAATGCCGCATCCCAAATTCATCGTATATACGGTCCCAATTGTAAAGGTGTACACTCGCCCGTACCGACCGCCACAGTCCCGTTTTACTTTTGATTCGCCGCCGCCATCGCCGCCTGCTCGGCCCTGTACCGCTCATTCTCGATGTCCCGCCAGTCCGGCGCCACCGGCTCGTTGCCGCTCGTCTCCCGGACGGCGCCGCCAAACGCCGACGATCCCGCGTACAGCTGGTAGCCCTTGTTGGTATTATCCCCCGCGTCCGCCCGCGGGCCGCCGTTGCTCGACTCGCTCTGGTACGCGACGGGCATGTTGCCGCGGAACCGCTTGCGCATGTCCACCATGCCGCGCTTGCAGTCGCCGTAGCCCTTCTTCAGCTGCTGGCACTTGGTCGGGAGGTTCGCCGACAGCGGCTCGCGCAGGCAGTCGGCCGCGCGGTTGCGCTGCACCATGACGCAGTCGGATTCCTGGAGGCACTGGGCCAGCGCCTCGCCTGTTTTTTTTTTCGGTTTGGTTAGCCGGGGGCATAGGGGGGTGTAGGGGCAGCAAAGCAGCAAAGCATAATGGCGTCCGAGAAACGTACGCAATTCTTGACACGAGCTCGGCATGGTGAAGTTGGGCGTTGTTGGCTGTTTGTCGGAAAAGTAGAGCTGTCAGGCTAGAATGCCGAATCCAAACAGCTGTGACGGACAGGTTTCGCCAGCAGCTGATTGGCCACAGCCTTCAGCCACTGTCAGTTCAGTTGATTGAGCCACAGTCCGATGGCGGGACTAAGCCTAATCGAGCCATCACATACGTTCGCCCGAAATGCAGTTGGCAGAGCTAGTCTTGGACTTCGAATTCTGAATTCTTTGTCGACAAAATAAATTGAAAGAGCAATACGTCTTCTTTCTACATAAATATGGAAGCCTTTCCGCCTTTTCCGGCCTTTTCCTCTCCTATATCATGATCCCATGTGCATTCACGTTGTCCCAGTTCCCCACACTCGATGACGGGCTCGCGCCAGCCAAATGCATGTGATTGGGCCTCCACTAAATTCAACTGCCAACTTCGTCTTCGTCATACCATGACGATGGCGCCGCCGCTAACAAGGCTTCCCTTTCCCTTCTTTTCTATCATCCCGCCAATTCCTAAAAGATCGATCGCCGAATTGTAACACTTGGTCATGTCACTATTCAATACGTCTTGAAATCATTGGCCCCTTTCGAATTTCTCACATCACAATGGCTGTTCCCTTTATCGGACGCCTCCATCCGTATGTTGCGGCGCCACCACCCCATCCCGTCTTGTCGCAGAAACCGCAGTCGCACAGCTCACATGTCTCTAACTACCCCCCGTGTGTCACAGCATGGAGTACATTGCCCTCGTCGGTTCCTTCTTCTTCGTGTTCCTCGAAGCCATCATCCGCATCTGCACCCTGGCATTGCGTAAGCCGCAGCCAACCGCTCACCCAGGAAGCGCCCAACATGGACACACGACTAACACATGAGCAGCCTCGTTCCTCGTCGCCTACTTGTACCGTGCATCGCGCCGGCTCTTTCTTCGCTTTTCTTCGCCCGAGGATAAGCGCGTGCACCGCAAGACCAAATGTAAAGTCGAATTCCCGTCGGCTATTCCATCTCTGTTCGCACACTGACCTTGTCCCAGGCATCTCTGATTCCGTCCGCGACGCCGCCGACTTTGTCGAGCTGTGCCGCATCTGGGGCTACGAGGCGGAGGAGCACATTGTCCAGACCAAGGACGGCTACCTCCTCGGCCTGCACCGCCTGCAATGGCGACGCGGCGAGGAAGGCCGCCGCGTCAACTCGGGCGGCCCCAACTCCATCCGGAAGCGCGTCGTCTACCTGCACCACGGCTTGCTCATGAACTCGGAGGTCTGGGTCTGCCAGACGGACGAGAAGCGCTGCCTGGCTTTTGAGCTTGTTCAGCAAGGCTTCGATGTTTGGGTACGTCCGGTCCTCTGCACATACCACGAGCTCACTAACAGCAACTAGTTTGGCAACAATCGCGGCAACAAGTACTCCAAAAAGTCTATCCACAGCTCGCCCAACTCGACTCGCTTCTGGGACTTTTCCATTGACGAATTTGCGTTTCATGATATTCCCGATAGTATCGAGTATATCCTGGACAGCACGCAGCAAAAGAGCCTCTCGTACATTGGCTTTTCCCAGGGCACAGCCCAAGCCTTTGCCACGCTGGCCATTCATCCAAAGCTCAATCATCAAGTCAACGTCTTCATCGCCCTCGCCCCAGCCATGGCGCCCGCTGGTCTATCCAACGGCATCGTCGATTCCCTCATGAAAGCCTCGCCTTCCGCACTCTACCTCATGTTTGGCCGGCGCTCCATCTTGAGCTCCGCGACCACCTGGGAGTCCATCATGTACCCGCCCCTCTTTGCCCGTTCCATCGACATGGGCCTGTCGTTCCTCTTCAACTGGAAGACGCTCAATATTTCCGCCAGCCAAAAGCTCGCCGCCTACCCACATCTCTACTCCTTCACCAGCACCAAGTCCGTCGTCCACTGGTTCCAAATCATTCGCAATCGTTCCTTCCAGCTCTACGACGACGACGTGCACCAGCCCATCAGCGTCACGACCTCGCGCAAGTTCTCCAAGGTGGCCAAGTATCCGACGCGCAACATCCGCACGCCCGTCGTCCTCGTCTATGGCGGCAGCGACTCCCTCGTCGACATCAACAGCATGCTGCGTGAGCTGCCTCCCCAGACCGTCGCCACCGAGATTCCGCATTACGAGCATCTCGACTTCCTCTGGGCTCGCGACGTCGATGTCCAGGTCTTCCAGCACGTCTTTGACGCTCTCGACAGCTTCACCGACGCCGAGCACACCGTCGAGGAGTACGACCGATACCACGTTGTCCGCTCCGAGAGCCTCATGGGCTCCGGTCTCCTCGTCAACACCACCAGCCCAACAGACAGCGACTCCCCCGCGCTCGGCAGCAAGGCGCCTCACCACCTACCCATTCCGCAACCGCACATTGCGCGCGAGCCCGCCGTCCGCTCCCGCGCCGCCACCGTCGGCAGCCCGCCCTCCATCTCCTTCAAGGACGGCAAGTTTGACTCCCCGACAACCCCCAGCAAGTCCAGTACAGGCGGCGCCCCCAGCTCCGACAAGCTCCGCGGCGTCGGCGTCCGCCGCGAGCCCTCGCTCACCGGCCTCAACGTCTCCGTCCTGCGCGACGGCCGCGGGATAAGCCCCGGCCAGGCCAACGCCGTCGGCGGCATCGTGGCCGACACGAGCGGCGTGGAGCGCGCCGACGTCATCTCCTCCTCGGGCGAGGAGAAGAGGGGCGACAAGAAGACGCTGAAGAAGCGCCGCTAGGAGGGACCGCCGCCGGATGTATTCTGTTGCTTTCCGAATCCAGCCGCGTAAAGAACAAAACTACACATATGTATTTGCAAACAAAAATTGTATACAAGCGTTGTATTAGCCTCCTTATACCCCCGTACACAGCATTCCCAATTTCATGTTCAATTTCAAATCACCAACTTTGTCACAAAATGTGTTTAAAATGATGTCTTCAATCAGTATCATATTATACGTTTCGCCGCCGTACGCGGCCACGTTTATGTAAAGAGCATATTTACGCATCTCCCGTTCTCGATTACCATTTCTCCTCTTCCTCTTTCCCGTTATACTTGCAAACAAATCTCTTTTTTTTTTCTCCTGGAAAACGAACTGTTTGCAGCAAAGCGGCTGATCTTTCTATCCCCGAATCACTGATCCAGAATACTTCCAAATACCAACCGGCAGGGGCCGTATTGTAAATGCAGAGATGAAAAGGGCGGGGAGGAATTGCACCAAAATGATGATGGGTATCGTATGGTAAATAATGGTCGTCCATGCCAAGGAAATAGGACAAAAACTCTTTTGTTTCTGGCGCCAAAAACGCCGTTCAATGCTGGTCATACATCTGGACATCTCCCTGTCCATCTTGGATATCCTCTGCTCTCCAGGCACAGAAGACTCTACGTGTAGTTTTGGGGGTGGGATGGCAAGTGGGCTTGGTTGCTTGCCTCAGAGCGAAACTGTGCCCAGGGGGAGAACCTTACTGGCATCGCCGTGGAACTTGGCTCGATACTCTATGATTCCTTGGCTGATCGTCTTAAAATCTTTCACCTTGCGGTTTCGGTAGTCGGTGAGTAGCTCGCGGAGGCCTTGAATGTACTCTTGCTTTCTCGGTTCTTCGCAGTTCGTGTACGCACCCAGCTGCAGCAGGATTTGGTCGTCTAGGATCGCGGCAATTCTGGTCAGTTCTTTTTTGCGTCGCCATGCCTGGCTAGCCTTGTCGACGTCGCTACACAGCTCTGCCGGACATAGAGAGCGAAAACGTACCGGGCGCGTTCATTTCTGCAAAGTGCTGAAAGTGGCAGTTCTTTCCCCGAGGGCAGGCAATTCCTGCCAGCTCGTCTGGGCACAGTGGTAACTTGACGTCGATTTTGTTACTGTACGTAGCAGACCGCAAGCCGCCGGCAACAGATTTAGTGAAATCTGGGTGGAAGCGGTACGAGTGGAAGTATCGTAGTGGAGAATCGTATGTCAGGTAGCTCGGCTGCACAGAAGCAGCATCTGTATCCTCAGGCACGTTCTCTGGTACCTAACAAAGATGAAGTTAGTCTAGGTCACTCACCATTGCGAGAGGTAGGCACTACTTCTCTTTCTTGCTCCATGATGGGAGCAGAGTCTTGTCGTCCAGCCGATAGTAGTTCGGCACTAAGGGCTGCAACAGCTGGATCGTTGTCAGTAAGCTCAGGTGCGCCATGAGACGTCTTCGGGTTAGGCGAAGAATGGCCAGTTTGAAATGGGCTGGCCTCAGCCGGCTCGTAGCCGTCAGAGTCGTCGTCGGCTTCCTCTCCGCTGCTGGCAGCGTCTTCCATAGCAACATCCACATCATTCATGGATGCTGTCACTACTTCCGTGGCTACAGCATGCGGTTTTTCGGAAGCCTCAGACTGCACGTCATGCTCCTCGGATCGCGAAGAAGCAGCGGCATTTTCTACAGCAACCTCGGGGCTTGATCGGGAACTTGACTCCGTAGCAATGTGATCAGAGCTCAGCATGGCGATAGGATTTGCAAGGCCTTGTCCGGCCTTGTCCACGTTTGCAATGGATTCAGTATCAATGTGAGTCAGAACTGCCCGAGGAGCAGCCGGTTCAAGAACTGCCGGCATGGCGATGTCATCATCAGAGATGTAGTCCAAGTCTTCCCGCAGCTTTTGCTCTTCTTCGAGGCCTTCTTTGAGTTCTCTCTCAATATTCGCCACTTGCGATTGAAGCGCCTTCAGCCTTAATAACTGTTCTTTCCGGCGTGATTCAAGCATTGGGAGCCGTTCACTTGCGGCGCGGGATCGATCGATTTTTGGCGATCCAGGTGATGCTAGTCGTATCTCTGCCGCTTTAGGCAGTCGGTTAAAGGCGGCATCGTGGATCATAGAAGCAGAAGCATCTGGAGAGCTCGATTTTGCTTCGTATATGTCGTATGCTCGGGGTCGTGGTGAGGCCGCCGGGGAGGCTGGCGCAGACAATTTAAGTCGCTTCTTTGCCTCTGCCTCTGCAATCTTTCGCTTCATTGCCTCGATCTTTTTATTCATCTTCTCCAAGTCATGACGATTGGCCGGTGTCTTATTTAACGATGCGGCGTTTTGCAGTAGTGAATGCGCTTGCCACTGCCTTTTGCCAGGGCTGGTAGGTGCATGCAATGCGGATATACGCTGCTCGGGAGACTCCATATCCATATCGATGTCGTCATCGTCATCGCTAACATCAATGAGAAAAGGCCCCGTTTGTCCCAAGGGCTTTTGGAAAAGCCGTTCGGAAGCGCTGCCACTTCCACTAGTTGACGTAGCTAAAGCTTTTGCGGGAGAGAAAGCCGAGGTAGGCGGTTCTGATGTTGATGGTTTGGTCGTTTGATCGCCCGCTACCGCCGTCTGCAACGCCGAAGATGGCTCGACGGGAGGAGCTCCAAGACCGGGGTTAGAGGAGCTCTCTTGATTGAGCGCAAGTACCGAGGCTGCTATTTCTGTTTGCCGTTTAAGCTCCTTTTGCTTATTTTCGCGAGCCTTGAGCAGTGCCTCCATCTTTTGTTGTAAAAGTTTTGATTTCTCCGAATTTGCCTTCATTTTGGGGGGCTTGGCTACTTTGCCGATGACAGTTGCTTCACCAGGTTTCGTAGCTTTTGATCCTTTAGCGGCAAGAAGTCGTGCGATGCGGTCTTTGCGTGACTCTGATTTATCGACTGCTGCGGCTGCCGTTGCAGTCACCGTTAAACCGGCGGTGCTAGTCTGGCTGGAAGGCACGTGGGCCACAGCGGGGGATGCAAGCGCTGACTCCTTCGCAGACTTCTCCAGCCCCAAGTCACCAAAAAGCTGATCGAGGACTGTTTTGTCAATTCCTTCATTGACGTAGTCCTGATAACGAATATTGGCCGCCTGCAGCAGTAATATAGCATCTTTCGCTTTATTTTTGGCTTCCGCGATAGCATCAATGGGTTTCTCTTGTACCTCTGAGGTGTTGTGTACGATGATCGTATCTGAGTCGCCAGTGGGCAGTTGAACAGGGCCAGAGGGTGATGTGTCCATCTCCCCGGCTGACAGAAAAGGCGAGTACGAGCCTGTACTACCACGCTCTTCGTCACTCATCTCAACGTAGCTTGTATCGATTTCCGGGGGAGGCTGCTCCTGCTTGGATGTATGCACCGGCTCCGGCGATTCGTACAGATCCTCGAATTCGTCTGCAGTTATTTCTCCTTCTTCTGCCGAGTCATCGGCGGCTGTGTTTCTGCGGTTTGGTTGTTCGCTGGCAAGCGTACCATTTTGTTTCGCAGCTGAGCTTTCTGCTCTTCCAAAAAAGCCCAAGCCAAGACCCGGAATGGTCCGTCTGCTGTGGTCAAACGAGGTTTGCGTTGTGCCTGCGTCTGCCAAACCGGCTTCAGCAAGTGCATTCATCTCTGACCGCAGAGTGCTTGGCCCATGGCCGGGGCTGTATCCCGGCTGCGCCATTTATCCGGGGTGAGGTTGATTTGAACCTCAAAGCTGGCGTCATAGGCAAGAGCAATGGCGGGCGCAGGGGTAACTGGAAGTCGCGCGTAAGGAGATGCTTTGTCTACCACCTTGGCACTATATATTGCGCGGCGCGCCTGAAATCGTATTGCATGCTCTGGCGCGTCTATAAAACGCGGTCGCAGACATCGGTTGTGAGAAGTCGGAGATTTTGATGAAATTGGGCATCAAATCGCGGTGGTACGAGAGCTAGCCGCTGTTAGCCCAAATCGGGGCTAGCGTCTTTGTCACCTGCAGTTGACCGCTGGGAACCGTCAAGTCACGTGAGCCTCATTGTTTACTTCGGTGGGGTTTTACCCCAGCAACGAGCCTCTCAACGGTGTCAATCAAGCCATTGTATTGCGGCGAGGCCCTGGCTTTACCATAATCAACACGACAATTGACGACATTGTCTTCGTGCACTGAACGAGCGTCGGCGTGTTTTTTTCTCTCCTTTGTACTTTTTCTTATATTACCTCCCTAAGATCTATTTGAAGGCTCGCCGAGCTCAGTAACGCGCTTGTTGATACGCGTCCATGATCTGACTCCAAGTACACCAACCGCGATTGGCGTAAATGCGACGACGAAATGTCTTTTTCGAATAATGCGCCGTCCCAGCGGCGAAACCCCTTCTCGAGGACAGGATCTCCAGCTCCTGTGCAGGCTACCAACAGCCGACCCAAGTCTGCACTCTTCTCTCCTCAAGCGCCTACCAGCCCTTCACACAGCCGATCTCACTCTGGCAATCCCTTGGGAGTGGTGTTGACTCCGCCGGCCATAAAAAATGGGCGACGAGATTCGCGAAGCGGCACACCCACTTCCGGCACATTTGCTCCCGCCTTCATTAAGACGGAGGAAATGATGCGGGGCTACGACACCGTCAAAGGCATCGAAGGCGAAAACGACTTTTCCGGCAAGCGCTACGTGTGGCTTAAGGATGCCGAAGAAGCTTTTGTGAAAGGATGGGTCGTAGAGGAGAGAGCAGGTGGCAATCTCCTAGTTCAGGTTGACGACGGCAGTGTAAGTGACACCAGTGCCAGAGAGCCAGGCCCAGGCTAATTATGAACAGCAACGGGAGGTTGATCCCGACGGCTTTGACAAAGTCAATCCTGCGAAATTCGACAAAGCCAACGACATGGCTGAGCTCACACATCTGAACGAAGCCTCCGTGGTGCACAACCTCCGCATCCGATATCAGTCCGACCTCATTTACACATACTCCGGTCTCTTCTTGGTCACTGTTAACCCATACTGCCCGTTGCCTATATATACAAATGAGTACATCAACATGTACCGAGGAAGAAGCCGAGAGGACACCAAGCCTCATATCTTTGCTGTTGCAGACGAAGCATTCCGCCATCTAGTTGAAGAAGGGTCCAACCAAAGTATTCTAGTAACCGGTGAATCTGGCGCCGGTAAAACCGAAAATACGAAAAAGGTCATTCAATATCTTGCCGCTGTGGCTCAATCCGACTCGGCGAGCAGAAATCGCGGACAGCATACCAACCTTTCGCAACAAATCCTCCGCGCCAATCCAATTCTGGAGGCTTTTGGTAACGCACAGACTGTTCGAAACCACAACTCGTCGCGTTTCGGCAAGTTCATCCGGATTGAATTCAACCGCAATGGCGCAATCACCGGCGCTCACATTAACTGGTATCTACTCGAAAAGTCTAGAGTCGTTCGCATCAACGGCCAAGAACGCAACTACCATGTCTTCTACCAGCTTCTCAAGGGAGCAAACGCCCGCATGAAAAGAGAGTTCATGCTTGAAGGATGCGATACGGGCGACTTTGCATACACTCGCGACGGAAATGACAGCATTGTTGGAGTCTCAGATACGGAAGAGTGGGACACTCTTATGGAAGCCTTTGGAGTCATGGGCTTTTCTGAGCAAGATCAAATGTCCATTTTGCGGACCATTGCAGCTGTTTTGCATCTCGGCAATGTCGAGGTCATGAAGGAGAGTCGAAGTGCAGACCAGGCTTCGCTTTCTGCAGAGGCAAAGGCTCAGATGGCCAAGGTCTGTAAGCTTCTGGGTGTAGCCGCCGAGCCCTTCATTCGTGGTCTATTGCATCCCAAGGTAAAGGCTGGACGCGAATGGGTAGAGAAGGTGCAGACACCCGAGCAAGTTCGTCTCGCTCTTGACGCACTCGCCAAGGGTATCTACGAACGCGGCTTTGGTAACTTGGTCTCTCGAATCAACCACCAGCTTCACAGCTCCGGTTTGGGTCCTGACGAGTCGCACTTTATTGGAGTTCTTGATATTGCTGGTTTCGAAATTTTCGATAACAACAGTTTTGAGCAGCTGTGCATCAACTATACCAACGAAAAGCTTCAGCAGTTTTTTAATCACCACATGTTTGTGCTGGAACAGGAAGAGTATGCCAGGGAGCAGATTGAGTGGCAATTTATCGATTTTGGTCGAGACTTGCAGCCAACAATTGATCTCATTGAGCTCTCCAACCCCATTGGTATCTTTTCTTGCCTCGATGAGGACAGCGTTATGCCCAAAGCTACCGATAAGACCTTCACCGAAAAGCTAAACTCCCTGTGGGAGAAGAAGACTCCCAAGTACCGCCCCTCTAGACTTGGTGCCGGTTTTATTCTCACACACTACGCAGCAGAGGTCGAATACGACACCAGTGG
Organism: Samsoniella hepiali; assembly: GCA_001455915.2. NCBI lineage: Eukaryota > Fungi > Ascomycota > Sordariomycetes > Hypocreales > Cordycipitaceae > Samsoniella > Samsoniella hepiali. Next base: position 695,788 of record LNDK02000006.1, on the reverse strand, counting down.
CTGGCTTGAAAAGAACAAAGACCCTCTCAACGATAATATTACGCGGCTTCTTGCGACATCTGGCGACAAACATGTTGCTGCACTGTTTGCCGACTGCGCTGACCCGGATGATGAGGTTGGCGGAGGTCGCAACCGTGTCAAGAAGGGCTTATTCCGAACCGTGGCTCAACGCCACAAAGAGCAGCTTCACAACTTGATGAACAAGCTGCACTCGACACATCCTCATTTTGTGCGCTGTATCCTTCCCAACCACAAGAAGCGCCCCAAAACGTTTAGCAATCTTCTTGTGCTGGATCAACTACGGTGCAATGGTGTGCTTGAGGGTATTCGGATTGCTCGAACTGGTTTCCCCAACCGACTTTCTTTCGACGAGCTTCGCCAGAGATACGAGGTTCTCTGCTCCAACATGCCCAAGGGTCATCTGGATGGCCAGACTGCAGCTACCATCATGCTCGAGAAGCTCGCTCTAGACAAAGCCCTCTACCGTGTTGGTCTCACCAAAATCTTCTTCCGCGCTGGTGTCTTGGCCGAGCTGGAAGAGCAGCGCGATGCACTGATTACCGAAATAATGTCGCGGTTCCAGTCAGTCGCGCGAGGCTTTGTCCAACGACGTGTGGCATACAAGCGACTCTTCCGAACAGAGGCTACCAGGATCATTCAAAGAAACTTTAACGTCTATCTCGATCTTGTAGAGAACCCCTGGTGGCATCTCATTGTCAAGATGAAGCCAATGCTTGGATCAACAAGAACTGCTTCTGAAGTCAAGAAAAGAGACGTCATGATTCAGCAGTTGAATGAGAAGATGCGCCTTGAGCTAGAGAATAAACAAAAGATTGAGGAGGAGCGGCGCAATTGCTTTACTGAGATTGCTCGTGTGCAGCAAACTCTGGAAAGTGAGCGAGCGCTTGCATTGGACAAGGAAGAAATCTTCAAGCGACTTCAGCAGCGAGAGGCTGAGCTTGAAGAAAAGCTTTCTGGTGCTCTGGAGGATCAGGAACGCCTGGAAGATGAGCTTGACGAAATCATGGAAGCCAAGGTGCGCGCTGAAGAAGATCTTGAAAGACATCGTACCCAGCTGGCCCAGGCTGCTAGCTTGATTGCGAAGCTGGAAGATGAGAAGAAGACGCTTTCAACAAGATCTACCGAGCTCGAGCAATCATTAAACGACATTTCACAAAAGCAGTCTGAGCGTTCGGAGCAAGAAGAAGCTCTTGAGCGCGAGATCAAGATGCTCCAAAGTCAATTATCCCTCAAGGACCGCAAAGCGCAGGACCTTGAAAGCAAGCTTCTCAAAGTCGACCAAGAAGTGCAAGTCAAGCTTCATGAGACACAAAAAGAGCTGGATTCGACAAAGACCCGCGAGGCGCGCGCGGTCCGAGAAAACCAGGAGATTCAAAAGCAGCTTGCACAACTTTCCAAGACCTCTACCGAGTATGAGGATCTCGTTCGCGGCAAGGAAAGCGAGCTGTCTCTGCTACGTGGTGACAAGAGACAATTCGAGTCTGAGCGTCGCGGCTTCGAGGCGCAGAAGAAGGCGTTGACCGAAGACATCGAAAAGACCACCACCAAGTCCCGTGAAATTCAGGCTGAGCTTGTTGCCTTGAAATCCAAGCACTCTCAGCTTGAGAGAGAGTCTAAGGATGCCAAGAACCTGCTCGAGGCACGTCTGTCACAGGATGCTCAAGCCGACAAGACCAGACAACAGCTCGAATCCCAAATCAAGGATCTCAAAGAAGAGTTGTACCAGACGCAGATGGATCTCAGCCGAGAGAGACAGTCGCGCGACGATGTCCTGCTGCTGGGTGAACATAAATATGACGCTCTCAAGGACGAGTTTGACAACCTTAACGAGTCCAAGATTATCATTGAAAAGGAGCTCTACGTGCAGCAAGATTCTCTACGAAGACACTTGGAAACTCGCAAGGTTGTTGAGCAGGAGCGCGACGAAGCCCGCGTCGAAATCCGCAAACTGCGTGCCGCCAAGGCAGAAATCGAAGAAGCCCGCGTCATCGCCGAAGAGAAGCGCGAGCTTCAAGCATCCAAGGCTGCCAAGGATCGCGAAGCGAGCCTGCAGCGAGACCTTGATGCCGCTCAATCTCGCCTTGGGTGGTTTGAGGATGAGTGTGCCAAGCTCAACCGCCACGTTGAAGGCCTCAACAAGACAATGCTTGCTTCTGGCGAATTTGGACTCAAGAATGACCAGGCCAAGGAACGCATGGAGCGTGAGCTGACCACTGTCAAGAGCCGACTTGCAGCATCCGAGAATGACAATCGAGCTCTCTTGAACAAGCTGCAGCAGAAGGGTCTCGAAATTGCCCGATCCACGTCCAAGGCAAGCGATGCGTCCCGCGGACAGGTTCTGTCTCTCCAGAAAGAAAAGACAAGATTGGAAGAGCACAATGCTGTTCTGGACAGGCAATTGGGCGAATCTCAAGTAACTATTGCTTCCCTGGAAAAGAGAACCGAAAAGTTGCAGCTTGACTTGGAAGACCTCAACCACGAGGTTGCGCGCGAAGTCAAGACTAGCCGAAACGCTGAAAAGGCCTCGTCCAACTTTACTGCACAGCTCGCCGAGGCTAACCGGACTGTGGAATCTGAGCGACAGCTGCGCACACAAGCTCAGTCAACTGTGCGGACGTTGCAGGCATCCTTATCATCCCGCGACCACGAGCTTGGGGACCTTCGCGAGCAGATGCTCAAGATTCTCAAGACGGTAGATCCTGAAGCCGCGGTTCCGGTTGTAGATGGGGGGAGCGAGCGTGGCATCGCAGTAAATTTTGACCTGGTCCGAAAGGTTGAAGAGCTGCAGCAAAACCTCCGCGCTCAGACTGCTGCACGTTCCAACGCCGAATCTCAGCTATCCGACCTACGTGCCTCCCGAGGTGACCCCAACCGCCCGAAGCTGGAGGAGATTCATATCAATGAAGCTCCGTTCAATGGTTCCCCTACGCAGAAGAGGACCAAAGCGCGACGCGTTTCCAACACAACGACGCCAACCCGCCGCAACCAGCAGCCAGAGTATGAGCTCCAAGATTCTGCTCGCTCTGACAAAACCGCCGACACTGCTGTGCTGAACACCCGCATGGACTTGAAGGCAGAAGTGGAAGAGCTCCACAACCAACTTCAGCTCCGCGATATGCAGAACCGCCACTTGCAAAGTCAGCTTGACCGCGCAACTCCTGGTCCCGATAGCTACGATGAGCAAAGCCCGTCCATGCGCCGGATGCAAAAGCTTGAAAAGGCCAACAGTCGCCTGCACGACCTCCTGGACGACTCTTCTCGCAAGGTGTCTACTCTCGAGAAGAACATTCGCACTGGCGAGCTGTCCCTGCGCGATATTCAAACCCGTTCCCATGAGGAGTTGCTCGACGCTTTCAACAACCAAGAAGAGTCTCGCCGAGGGTTGCTCCATAGCCATAAGGATGCCGTAGCAGAGCTCACTGACGTCAAGTCTCACTTTGACAAGCTGCGCCACGACCGCGCCAAGCTGGAGGTCGAGGTTCGCGACACCAAGTCGGACTTGCAGGAGATGACGCAGGCTCGAGAGCAAGAGGCCCAGAGCCGCAGCCAGCTGCTTCAAGAATACACCGACCTCCAAATTCGCCTTGACGCGGAGACGGCCAGACTAGCCGACGTGACTTCCAGCCTCGAAACTTACAAGTCACGCGCAGATGAGTACTTTGGCAAGCTGGAGCAAGCCGAAATTACCGTCCTCAAGGCCACTCGCGCCGAGCAGTTTGCCAAGTCTCAGGCCAGGGAAGCTGAAGACTCTCTGGCCGAGACTATGGCCGAGCGCCAGATGCTCGACAACCAGATTGAGGACCTGCAGAGACAGAACCAGCGTCTGGATGAAAAGGTTGAGGACATGTCGACTGATTTGGAAGCGGCACTGCAATCCAAGAAGCGACTTCAGCACGAGCTCGAGGATTACCGCAGCCAGCGCGCCATGGACGTGGAGGACAAGGAATCCAGCATGGAGCAGACTCGCAAGAAGTACCAGGCTGAGTTTGCTACCCTGACCAAGGAACTTGATCTCGCGCGCGAGGAAAAGCTGTACAAGCAGACTGAGATTACCAGACTCCGAGAAGAACTTGATGACCTCCGATCCAAGTGGGACGACGAGGTTCTGAACAGCTCTACTTGGTCCAAGGAAAAGGCCCGCATGGAGGCCACTCTGTCTGATGTATCGGCTTCGCGCGAAGAAGCCGCCAATGCACACAGCGAAGCCCAGGGTAAAGTCGTGTCTCTGCTGTCGCAGGTGCGCGCGCTACGAACTACCGTTGATGAGATTACTGCCGAACGTGATCGCCTCATGCGGGAGAAGCGCAATGTGGAGAGCCGGCTTGAGGAAGCCAAAGCTGGCCTCGACGGTCTCGCCCGCGGCGATAGTGCATCGCTGCGCGATGCTGCCAATATGGACAAGGAGGTCCTTGAGCTCAAGTCAAACTTGGCTAAGCAAGAGGACATTGCCACTGCTGCAGTAGAAAAGATGCGTCGCTCCGAAGCCTTGGTCGCAGAGATGCAAAAGGAAGTTGTCGCTGAGCGTGAGAACAACGCGTCCGTGCTCTCCCAGAAGGCGGCCGTAGAGCGCACGCTCAACGAGGCACAGCTGAAACTGGTTGATCTGGAGACGAAGGGATTCTCGAGCGCCAGCCAAGATATCAAGTTTTTGCACAAGAGAATCCAAGAGGTTAGTCAACACTCCTTACTATATGCCATCTTATCTAACTGTTTTAGCTTGAATCGCAACTGGAGAAACACGAGACGGAAAGGTCACAGTCACAGCGATCAACACGCAACGTGGATCGTGCTGTCAAGGACCTGCAGGGCCAGATCGATCGAAAGGACAGACAGAACGCACAGCTTTCAGAAGACGTCACCCGGATGCGCGAAAAGGTCGACAAGCTTCTGAAGACGATTGACGAACTGCAGGCGTCTGAGTCGAGTATCCAGCTGTCGACGCGGCGCGCAGAGCGCGACTTACGGGAGGAGAAGGAGAGAACATTGCGCTTGGAGCGCGAGGTGGACAGCTTGAAGACGTTTAAGAGTGGTGGTAGCCTCAGGAAAGGTGGAAGCATTCGCAGCAGGATCAACGCACTGGGCGTGATTCAGGATGTAGAGGAAGATTCGAGCCTGAGCCGCGCGCCGAGCCTGACCAAGGGCTTTATCTAATTGTATTCTCTATGGGTGTTATGGAGGGACGAGGTCACGGGCTACGGAGCTGGGGACGGCGTTGTATTTATGGGTAATGATTTAGTGTATATGTTAATATGAGCTTGCATGAGTCTACGTCTGATGTGTTGTTGAGGCATTACCGCCGAAAATTATCGTTGACTGCAATTGGAGGATCTATCAAGATATTCAACTTGGTGGCGCAACCACTTAACAGTCAATCTAGGACCCAGCCGGGCAGAGCCAACGGCTATTACCAAGGGAGAGCTAATGGCCGTTGAGGAGAGCCCGCGGAATGAGGCTTGTGGGGTAAACTGACGGGTGTTGCCGGACCGAAGCGACGAAGCAAGACAAATCTGGAGCAGCGGCACGGGAAACCCGGTACGAAGCAACAAGTTGGGCAAGACTGGTTCTGGATGTGTTGACGATCCGAGGGAAAGCTGAACGCGATGCACCTTTTGTGAGGAGGGAATAACAGTTTTGTACACATGAGGCAGGATGTTGTTCATTGTCGAACAGAGGTAGGGGTTTTGTCGAACAGGCTGACCCATTGCTGCATGATCGGCGGGTCGCACGCGTCGACGTCGCGCCACGGTGTTTGGGGCCGTGTATAATCCAAACTGCACTATGCATACCAGAAAGAGCTACCCTATGCAAGTAACAACTAAAGTCTCACTGGCTTCTAATCCTGCCTTTCGATTTGCAATGTGAGTTGAATCTCAGCCTCGGCGGTCGCAGCGACCATGGCTGTTCTCAGCTGCAGCGCGTCCCAATGTGGTCTTTTCCCGGTTTGTAAATTATGAAAGATATTGGCTTTTAAACGAATGTCATGTACATACTTGTATCGATAGTCTGGAAGATGCACTCGGAAGTTGGATTAGTTGCTAATCAAGGTACAGACTACAACACCACCAGTGCCAGCATCACCGTAGACACCATAGACAGCAACGCAACTACGTATGAAAGAAAACCCTCATACAACAGCAATACAGTAAAAACACACCAAAGACAAAGACGCCTTTCTTTGAAAAGCATACGCCCCCCCAATCCTGCCCAAAACCACTCCTCGCGCGCATATCAAACTCCAGGGTACCAACACGGTTGTCAACACACTCAACTCGCGCCCCCTGCCCAAACCGCAAAACAAAAAGACAAAGCTCCGCTTTTTACGCCATTGCAAAGCGCGGCCCCTTTCACCCTACCACCCCCTGCCCTGCCGCTCCCACCACGGCCCACCCACACCAACCACCACGCTCCACCACCACCACCAGCCACCAACGACATCAACAACCACCCAAACTCCTCCGCAACCTCCCACAACCCTCACGATGCAAAAAGAGAACGGGTCTGGCCGGGGATTGAACCCGGGACCTCTCGCAAGTTGTTTTAAACTCAGGGTGGACCCTAAGCGAGAATCATACCACTAGACCACCAGACCGGGGAACGCTCAGCGAGTTGCTGAGGCGCTGTGAGCTTGTTGTGTCAGCCGGTGCGCTATTTGGTTCTATGAGTATGGGGGGGCTGTTGCTAGGTTGTCGGGATTCTGATTCTCTTTGACAGAGACTACGCAGCGGGAGTAGCAAAGAGCCCGACGCGGCGCGCATCTCAAAGACGGTTGGCAACCACGCGACCGCAATTTTCGCGACCGTGGAATGTTTCTCCCTGCGAGAACGTGCTGCAACTTTACAATGCTTGCCAAAGGCGCCAGAAACAACCTTATTTAACCACGCGTTTTTGAAAGCACGCGTCATGTGAAGAATACGGGATATATTCTGCGATGCGATGTCGTCAACAGGTAGCATACTATCATCTCGCGACGCTTCTGCGAGCCGCCTTTTCAATCTTGGTATCATCAAAGGAATATTGAGCATTTAATACAGAAAATGAAACTGATAACTGTGTGTGCTACATGCTAGCGCTGAGGGCGAGCCTGAGTAGCGCCGCCGCGAACACGCCGGCGTACAAGTCCGGCACAGGGATGCGTCCGGCAGGCAAGAAGCGCCGTAGAAAAGGGAAATTGAACAAGTCAATTGTAGTAGATAATATTTATGACGCAACATACAATTAACCGCCCGCAGTAGCCGCGCATGAGGCTAGTTTGGCCTGCCTTCGCACGTCAAGCAGTTGTTCAAGTAACCCCCACACCCGGGTTCTAAACAGGACGACGTCGAATAGATGTAGAACCCGCATTGTTGGTTCTCTTATTATCGTTGATTGCTTGATATTCTTTTCTGATTTGGATTATTTGCCATGACTAGCTATTATTTCTCCACCTTTTCTTTCAATTCGATGCCAAGACAGGCCTCTGCCCACGCATGAGGACCTGGCACTTCCGCACTAGTTAGATGCAATGTCATGGACCAGTAAATCGATCGTAAAGTACATGTCTTCTGGCCCTGATAGAGTCAGAGTTGCATAGAAATCCAGTACGCAAGAAACCAATACTGTAGCGGTTATATACGCTACTAAACCCGGTCGCTTCTACTCGGTACTGCGAGTAGTCTACCAACATACTGCCCCAAAATGACCGATCTATAATATCGCCTTTAACGAGCGACGTAGAGTATCAAACAGTTCACCAAATGTTCCGCTGGCTTAAACGTATAAGCACCAGAGAATGAATACACCTGCAGTACTCTGAACCTATTTCTAGCAAGTTGTCATGCTGCATGCATCAACAAACAACGAGTGCTGATGATCAGAATAGCTGCTGTATAAGCACACAGCGACTGAGAGATCCCAAAACGTTCATCTGGAATCTACCCGTGACAATACATGCGGCAACGATTCCACCAACCTCGCACAGCTTTCTAGCCCTCATCTTTACGCCGTGCTCCACAGTCATTTCTTACACTTTCGTACTCCTCGGGACAGACATCAGCGCACTGAACCTGCCGACTTCCCCGCTCCCCCAAATATTGGCTTTATCCCACAATCGGCAACGGACAAAACAGAGCCGTCTACTCATGGCATGTCTGTCGTGAGAACAAGCAGCTGTCACAGAGCGGGGGTAGGGACAATTGTGCAGAGGACTCTGACAGGTTCAAAACATGTTCAAGACATGCAAAGCCCTGCAGAAGATATGACGAGTAACGAGGACACGACGGCAAATAGTTGACCAGCGAGGTTGTATTAGTATCGAAATGCTGGACCAATGAGGCCATCATAACCACGCCATCATAACATATACCCATCATCATAAATGTCCCATAGCGCCGCCTTTTGGCATGCCTCTCGCGTCTAGCGGTTCGCGGCACTGGGAGCAGCATTTCTCCTAATCCTGGCTCTCCGCCAGCGCCACGGCGCTGAACCGCAAGTCGCCGCCCGCGCGCTCCAGAAACTTGAGCGGGCCGAGCGCCAGGCCCTTGTCGCTCAGGACGTCCTCGTCGGCGCCCAGCTCGCCGAGCCGGATCGGGCCCTTGCGGCGGCCGTCGAGCTCGTACAGCGCGCCGTCGCTGCCCTTGACGAAGCAGACGTAGTGCAGGTCGACGTCGTCCTGCGCGTCCGGCGCGCCCGTGTCGCCCTGCGACGCCGTCTCCGTGTACGCTTCCGCGAGCGCGGGCGTCTGCTCGAGCAGCCTGGCGCGCTGCGCGGGGTCCAGCGGGATCGATTTCCGGAGGAGCTCGTCGAGGATCGTGCCGGGTTCTAATCGAAATTTTCTTTTTTTTAGCACAGGGACCATCTTCATCCCCAGCAGATGTGTGGCACACGTACCGATATGCTCCCGCGCTGGGTTGTTGGCCACGGCGTGCAGCAGCCCCATCATGCCGCAGGCGTTGCGGATCGTCTGCCGCCACCACACCACGGGTTCGCCCGCGCCCTTGCCGGCGTACTCGTCGGCCAGGCTGTCGGCCGCGAGCCGCTGGCTCTCGTACTCGGCGCTGACGGGGAAGACGAGCAGCAGCGCGTGCGCGGGGCGGGGGATCAGCACCAGCAGGTCCGTCTCGGTGAGCGAGTAGACGTCGTGCACGGCGAGGTCCTTGGACACGCCGAGTTTGTGGAGCAGGCCCGTCAGGAGCTCCGGGTTCGCCTCGAGGGGGATAAAGGCGGGCGCCTTGGGGCCGGGGTCGGGATTCACATTAGACATGGCGGATGTGTCGTGTTTTGTTGGTGTTGAAGAGGAGCTGATGCTGTGGTGAATGGTTCATGTTGGAGGGGAGCTGTCTGGAGCTTCATATGGTGGGGCAGTGACGTAACAACGCTGCCTCACTGTACTGCAGCGACCAGGACACGGCTTGGTAGGCGCAAAAAAGGCAATAGCAAACATCTTATTAAGAACCATGCCTGTCTATAAATACAGCCAACTACCAATACATCTCAACTCCTGCAGGAACCCTCTCAGCTCGCTATGCATCCACGCTCATAGTATAACATGCTCTTCACACCACTACTCCTACCGTGCGGCAACCATCCTCGTACCAATGCCCCAACTCCCAAGACAACCACCGATAGTACACTGTAAACTATGCCTTGGAAGGGCGGCCGCGGCGCTTGGGCTTGGGCTTCTCTGCCTCTTCCTCCTCCTCGGCAGCCTGCGTAGACTTTCTGGCCTTGGGGGCGGCCCTCGTCTTTTTGGCGGGAGGAGCCTCGTCCCCATCGTCTTCCCCGTCAGCGACCTGCTTAGAAGCTTTGGCCTTGGGAGTAGTCTTGGGAGTGGCCTTGGACTTTTTAGCAGGAGAAGCCTCGTCTTCATCGTCTTCCTCTTCATCGGCCTGCTTGGACTTTCGCGCCTTGGGAGTAGCCTTGGGGGTAGCCTTGGCCTTTTTGGCAGGAGGAGCTTCGTCCTCCTCGTCTTCTTCGTCATCTTCGTCATCCTCGTCGACCTGCTTCGGCTTTCTGGCCTTGGAAGCAGCCTTGGGAGCGGCCTTGGGGACGGCCTTGGTCTTTTTAGCAGGAGGAGCATCGTCCTCATCGTCATCTTCCTCGTCGACCTGCTTAGACTTTCGCGCCTTAGGAGCAGCCCTGGCCTTTTTAGCAGGAGGAGCCTCATCCTCATCCTCCTCCTTGGGCTTGGCCTTTCTGACGCGACCAACGTTGGGCTTGGTAATCGGAGCGTCGTCATCTTCATCGTCCTCAGCCTTGGCCTTCTTGGCCTTTTTTGCAGGAGCCTTGGCCTTTTTGGCGGGTGCTTCGTCTTCCTCCTCGTCATCCGCATCCGCCTTGGCCTGTTTACCCTTGGCCTTGCCGTCTCGGCCTCGCTTCTTGGTCTTGGGCTCATCCTAAAGAGTCAGCACAGTACACGCCATCTACCAAAGAATCGTACCTCGTCGTCCTTATCGAGGGCAGCCCTCTCCTTGGCGCTGAGACGGATACCCTTTTCGCCTGGCTTGTTCTTCTCAGGGTCCTGCAAAAGTCAGCATAAGCAGAAAGAGGCACGCGCAAAAACGTACGCCCTTAAAGTCCTCGGGATCAATGTGCGCCTGCTTCACGCAGCGCTCGACTTTGCCCCGAACCTCGTCGTTTTGCCTAGCAGTGTTAGCTTGCGACGTTTACCATTCAACGACTGCATACTCCAACTCATCGTAGCCATCAATCTCGTCAAAGTCCCACTCGCCATCGCCCTTGTCGCACTGCTCGTGCAGCCGCTGCATCTGCTCGCCCGACACGCATCCCCTACTCAATTAGCGATGGCGGGTAAACTGAGGGCTGGCAACGTACCAGTGCTTCCACGACCAGCTGCCGCGGCCGTCAATCTCAACCCAGGTGCCGAATCGTATCTCGCCCTTGGTAATCTTGACGGCCGCCTTTTTGCACACGGTGTCCTTGCATCCGGCGCGGTTGTTGGGCGAAGTTTCTGACTTGTTAGCAATCGAAAAGAGTCCATCGGTGGGAGACGTACCGATGCGATATTGTGGCATCTTGGTGGAAGCAGCACAACGGTGCAGCGCAGATGGCTGTAGATGGGCCTAGCTTGACGCGACTGCTAACGGTGGAATGGGAGCTGCGGAACGCGACACCTTTTTATGCGAAATAAAATTTGATCCGAATTTCAGCACCCGATGGTGAGAATTGCTTGATGCTTCCTTCGCAAAGAGCCTGTCGGGTGAGTGCAAGGAGCAAGTTTGCAGCAGCCGTCACCCGCGACGCCCCGCGCGTTGGGGGGTAATTAATGCCAATCTGCGGCCTGCATACCTTGTACGCGCATCAGCAATCAGCAACCGCAAAAATTCTCGTTTCACACCGTGGCTTGTCTTTTTTTACTTTTTCCAATAAGCGCCCAACAGCTCAGCCTTTTATTCTTGCTGGCTGATTGGACATTGTACAATGCTAATTACTAGTCATTATTGGTTGGCTCATCCCAGTACACGACATGTACAGTCAGGGCGGAATACGAGCCGTCCAACATGTCGACACAGGTACCAGCCAAGTTTGCCGCATATTGTTTTTTTTAAACATGTACGAGGGGGATGTTGTCGAGCTCATTCCAACATAGTATGGCGCACTTGCATATAGAAGCGAGATGTCGGCGCCTCAATACATAGCTAGGTCTCAAAGTCCACGACGCCAATGATGCCCCCAAACAGCCGGCCTTGGAAATCGATATATAACGTATAAACATTGCTCAGCGCTCAGCACTGCAGTTATATGCACAGTCTAGTCGTAAAAGATAGCCTAACGCGCCCGCTAAGATACATGTCCTCTCCCTCACAAACAGAAATCTAGAAAGCAGTCTATATTTGGCCATAAGTCATCAACCCACCGCTGGCAATCTGCTCTCTCGACGTTTCAGTCTCTTCGAGCGCCAGCTTGTCTCCGCTGGCGAGAATCTTTTCTCTGTGCCACGCGCCCACAAACATGCCCTCCGGGTCCGCCTCGTCGCGCACGCGCCGGAACTTGTCCAGCCTCTCACCGTAGAAGGCCTCCACGTCGGCCTGCTCGGTGCCAAAGTTCTTGGCCCAGTGAGGCCGCCCGCCCATGTCCTTCATCAGCCACTCAAACGCCTCGTAGTAGCGCGCGCGGCACGGCGGGTCGCGCCAGTACGGGCGGTACAGCGTGGCGTTGAGATAGAGCGTCGGGCCGTCCTCCACCGTCGGGTCCAGAAAGGGGCGCGCATTGGTGGTGAGGCTGGTGTCGCTGACGCGGACTTCCACCGGCGCGTGCACGTACAGGCCGTCGGCGGAAAAGGGAATGCCGTGCGGGACGTAGTCCGGGTCGTCCGGGGTGAGGTGGTTGATCCAGGCGCTCAGGCGTCGCAGGGCCTCGGGGCCCTTGGCGAGAGGAAGCGCCCACTCGTTGACAAACTGCGAGTACAGGCAGTTCATGAGCAGCGCCTTGCGGCTGGGCTGCACGGCGCTCGTGGTCGAGCCGTTGGCGAAGCCGTACTGCATGCCAAACACGAACCGCTCGACCCACGGCAGGATGCGCGGCACAAACTGCGCCACGTACAGGAGGTTATGGTACACATAGTAGCCCAGCGAGCCGTCGTAGTAGCTCACGGGCGGGTCGCGGTGCGGCTCGTCCGTCTTCTCGGCCTTCCAGACGACGGCGCGGCGGGTGTACGGGAACCACCACACGCGCACAAACTCGGTCTGCGTCCACAGCGTGCCCTCCCACGCATCCAGCATCGCGCGGTCCGTGTCAATTGTCTGCTGCCAGCGGAGGGTAAAGGCCGGCACCGCGCGCAGCGTGACCTCGGTGATGATGCCGAGCGCGCCGAGCGACAGCAGCGCGGCGCGGAACAAGTCCGGGTTGACCGTCGCCGAGCAGAGCTCCGTCTTGCCGCTGGCGAGCGTGATTTTGAGCGAGACGACGTCCTCGGACATGAGGCCGTGGGCGGCGCTGCTGCCGTGCGTGCCCGTCGAGATGGCGCCCGCAATCGACTGCTCGTTGATGCTGCCGAGGTTGGGCATGGCGAGGCCGCGGCGCTCCAGCGCCTCGCACAGCGCGTACAGGCGGATGCCGCTGTCCATGACGACGAGGCCCTTGTCCGCGTCGACGGCGCGGATCTGGTCGAAGTGGTCCAGGTTCACCATCCAGCTCGAGGTGCAGGTAATGTGCGACGGCGAGTGGCCGCAGCCCGTGGTGACGATGCGCCGGCGGCACAGCCGCGCGAGATTGACCACCTTTTCCACCTCGGCGAGCGTCTGCGGCTGAATGTAGAGCTCGGGCATCGAGGAAAAGGTGCGCGCCCAGGTGCGGTGGACGTGGTTCGGCCGAGCGCGAAACGCAACGCCGTCGTCTGGCTGGCCCTGCATGGCGGCGACGGCTGCAGGGTGCATCATGTCCTCCCAAAGGTGATCCTTTTTTTGTGTGTAATTTTCGTGTTTTATTCGACCGTCGATTTCGCACCCGTCTACCGGCAACAGCGTTGACTGTAAAGGCAAGATCGGAATCCGGGTGGTCGCATTGCTCAGTGTTTTTTCTTCCCAATGCTCGGCATTCGGCCGGCGGGGCTTCTCAAGGTGGCATCGTTTTTATCGCAAAAAACTGATAAGGCTTAGCCCGTAAGTCGCCATCGTGCGGAACATGGAAGTCCAGCTTTGTCATTATGGCGCCAGGTTCGCCGCAAGTGGGCCAATTGGCAGTGCCGGATGGATTGAAGAGGCGATGACGCCGCGCTGCGATTGATGGGCAGGAAATCTCATGCTTGTGTGACGGCAAGCATCGATGTTGGGCTGGCTAGCGCGGCGGCTGAGATCGTACACTACGGCCAAGATCAGCAATCAAAGTCGCACTGAGTGAGACATCGAAATGACGAGGTCGGCGAGGACCTAGCCTGCTAGCTCATAAGCTAAAATATGCTGCCGGTCTACAACGACAAGCCCGGTTGGCTAAGTGGTATAGCGTCTCACTAGTATTTATACGGTGAAATGAGAAGATCATGAGTTCGATTCTCATACTGGGCAGCCGGTTCGCGAGCCTTCGCGTGTCCTTTTTGTTTTGCTGCATGCTCAATCACTTTTCTGAAACAGCGCTTAAGTCTATTTCGATTTCTTTTTGGACAATTAAACCCCCAATCATTCATTCAGTCGGTTATTGGCCATGATTTGACTCAACCTGTGGTTTTTATTCATCTCGCTACACATTTACTTTTTCGCCATGGTATCTACTTGCACCGGTGTCGCAGATCCACTCGTCTCCTCTGCCTTGACTGCTTCGCCATCGATGACCTGCCGCTTTGGCAGGCGACCTCCTCGCAGCATCATGGTCGTCACCTTGACGAGCGTCTCTCTGCTTTCCCAGACCGGGTACACACCAACGGCAAGCAGCGAGAGGAAGATCCAGGCAATGCCGACGGATACCCAGCCGGTAAAGAATGACTTTGAAAAGATGTACCGCGATCCATACATTGGCATGGGCCAGAGAACCAGCAGCGAAACGGCCCTAGGCGGTGTTAGTACAAGACCGAGCGCGAGAGGACGTGCAAACTTACAATATGGCGGTGACGGTGACTGAAATTTTGAATGCGCGAGACAGCTTTTGATCTTCTTCCTCTTGGCTGACCCTGACTCGGCGTTCTGCCTCTCTTTGCGCCTCCTCGTCCAGACCAGAGGCTGCAATTAGCTCGCTGTCATCGGCTTGTCGAATAAGGCCCATCGACTTCCAGTTGTACTTGTCAAAGCCACAGATGATGGTTGAAACTGTGATGCAAAGCAACGGGGCAAACAGCGCCGTCACATTGCCTGCCAGCATCGGTGTGTTGGAGCCAGTACATTCGATTGAGAGAGAGCCGCACGACTTCTTGGATGTCACCAGCCAGGCCGTGATGGCACATGCCGTCCCGAAGACGGGAGAAAGCATGGCCGCCCATTTGTTTTGGCCATCCCAGAGCAGGGTGAGAGTGGCAGGGATAACGGCAGCAGAGATGAGGACACCCATGAGAAGATACAAGTAGCCCATGGAAATGCCATTGAACCACAGGCCGACCGAGATGCAGCAAATGATGAGAGCATAGACAACCATGCAGATGTGCGAGATCCAAATCAGACTCTTGCCGCCGGCGTTGGGTCGGAAATAGGTGCGATAGATATCGTACGTGAAGATGGACGATGTGGCGACAAGCTCAGAGTTAAAGGACGAAGTGACGGCGAGGAAGATCATGACCAGCGTGGCGGCAGCACCGCCCTTGCCGAGCAACGCCACGGCCGCATACGGCAGCGCGAGACCAGCAGAGACATCAGCCTCGCTCATGCGGTTCGGGAACGTGGGGAAACGGGGGCTCGACTCGAGCGCCAGCGCCGAGAGGCCCAGGGTCGTGGCCGTCACGAGCGGAATGGGCAGCCACGCGAGTCCGCCGATGATGTAGCCGGGCAGGGCGTGCGCCGGGTGGGCGGCAATGGCCTTGTTGAAGTAGCCATTGTCGAGGAAGACGGTGCCAAAGTTGCCGACAATGTTGATGATGAAGAAGGTGACGCCGCCCGACGAGCGCATCGTCAGGTAGCTGCCGCCCTCGTTGCCCGCGACGGGGTGCGCCTCGGCCGCTTTGACGAGCAGGTCGTACACGGCCGCGGGGCTGCCCAGGACGTCGGACGTCGCGTACGCCGTCAGGGAGAACATGATGATGATGATGAGCACGGCCAGGCCGTGAATGTAGTCGGTGATGAAGGTCGCCTTCAGGCCGCCGACAAAGGTGTACGCCACGACGGGGATGGGCATGAGGAAGATGGCCGCGACGGCGCTCACGCCCGTGAGCGCGTTGATGGTGGCCGCGCCGCCCGCAATCAGCATCAGAGACACGAGCACGTTCGTCATGACGCCGTAGAGGATAAAGACGAAGTGCGTCGCCGTGCCGTAGCGCGCCTTGACGGCCTCGAGAAAGGTGTGCGCGTTGGGCGCGCGCCGCTTGAGCGTAATCGCCAGCGTCGCAAACAGCAGGATCTGCACCGTCGCGCCCGAGGCGTACCAGAACGGGCCCGACACGCCGTAGCGGTAGCAGACGCCCGAGCTCTGGAGCAGCGTCGCGGCCCAGGTCCAGGACGAGACGACGGCGGAGGCGACGAGGCCCGACTTCATGGTGCGGCCGGCCGTGGTGAACATTTCCGACGTCACGACTTCATTGTTGTATCGTTTGAGAATGTGCGTGAGGGCAATCTAGCAGCGTTAGCATCGTCTTGCTGCTACGGAGGACAGCATGTCCATTACCATGAAGATGGCAAAGGCAAAGCCAACACCGAGGATGATGCCGTAGCCGTAGCCCTGGCTCAGCGCCGGAGGTACTGTCTGTGTCATTTTGTCCGCGGTCTATATTATTGAGCAAAAGATTTCAACACTACATCTTTCCTACAAGGCTCTCACGTCTAGGGACTCATTTCTTATATACGCTGGCCGCCCGCAGAGATAAGGTTCCTCCCGCCGAGGCGCCGCCGGCCATACACTGCCATGTCTTGTGTAATAGCCACACCAGAAGCTGAGAGAGCGTGCGCCGACATCGCCCGATGAAACCCAGCCAAACCAAAATTCAATATCGCTTATCTACCAACGACAGTCAACCAAAGCCTTGCGGAGGATAAGATAACATAGTCTGGGGGGGGAGACCGGGTTTACGCTTCGTCGGCGCATGTGGGGTATGTTGTGTGTGTATGATGCTGAAAGACTGATAAGGGAAGCCGTATTGTACGACTTGCATAAAAACGCCAAGCCACAAACGCCAAAGAATCAAAAGGCAGATAATGATAAAAAAAAAACCCCTCCATTTATGCATATTCGATCCACCGAAGCACTCGCATAATAAAAGGGAAAAACATGTGATGCTACCGAGGATAAGCATCCTGATAAAGAAGGGCTGTGGCGTCGGGAAGGGCCAAGGGGCTATTGGTGGATCCTGGGGGGGGGGGGGGGTTTTGGTTATCTCTGAGCGCTCTGATACGCAGAGATGGGTTAGACAAGACGGGCTCACAC
>LNDK02000006.1:471722-678717 GCA_001455915.2 Samsoniella hepiali | reverse complement strand
AAAAGAGGGGGGGGGGGGGGGGGGGGGTTGTTGATTGGTAGGCTCAAGAAAGCAGTTGTAGTAAAAGCAAAAGAATCTTGAAACTATGAAGGAAAAGGAAACGGAAAAATGCAAAGTACTGATGGTAAATGCAGGCTAGTCTACAAAGAAGCTGATTGCAGGCGCATGGAAATGGATTCACTAAACCGAGTCAAAAAAAACCAGAAAGAAAGAAAGAAAGAAAGAAAACAAGAGAAAAACGTTCAACAACAAAGCCTCATTTCCTCTTTCGCTTTCTGCTCTGCGCCGGAGCCTTGGCATTCTTCGCCGTCTCTTTCTTTGCTGCTGCCGCTACGCCGCCGCCGCGAGCTCGCTGTGTCGTCTTGGTCTTGCTTTGCGTCGTCTTGGCCTCGCTTTGCGTCGTCTTGGCCTTACTTTGCGCCGTCTTGGCCTGGCTTTGTGTCGTCTTGGTCTTTCTTTGCGTGCGACGCTGCTGCTGCTTTCGCGCATCTTCCTCGTCCGCCAGCAACTCCTTCTGCGCCCCTTGGGCTTGCCGTGCTGCGATCCTGGCGCTCCTTCGGGGTTCCGCCGACGCCGCCGACGCCGCCGACGTTGTCGAGTTTTTCGTAGGCCGCGGCTTCTGAGCTCGTGCGGGAGGACGACTCGCCTGCGTGCGCCGCGGCGCCGGTATCCTTTTCTTTGCTGGCTTGGGCTTGGACTTGGACTTGGGTGGTGCTGGTGATGGTGTGACCGCCGTCTCCCTGTACTCGGGAGGCGGCGGCGTCTTCCAAATCGGCCTGTCCTTCTCCTCCTCTGGGAACCAAAACGGCCACAGAGCCCTCGGCGGCGTGTTGGGGGGGGTCGGTACGATGCGCTCATACTCGTCCAGCTCAGACGGCGACAGATGCTCGCCCATCGCGTCGGGATCATAATTTGCGTAGTCTTCAGGCTCCGGGGACGGGCTTTCGTGGTGCCACTTCCACCCGGCCCGGGTGTCTGGCCGTTGCCTGTCCCATATCGGCTTCCAGAGACCAGCTCTCTCCCATCGCTTGCGCACAATTTCGTACGGCGACTCGCGCTGGTCGAGGTACTGTAGCTGGCTGTTGGACAGCCTCAAGCAGCGAATGTTTTCCTCGCTCGTGCTGATGGCGAACTGAAACCACGGACGCGAGGTGATGAATGACTCCTTTTCGCTGGTCGAGCTCTCGCTGGTCGGGGTGCGGCGCGGAGGCGGGACGTAACACTCGTCACGGTACAGGCCGGCGCGGAGAAGAACCGCTCGCCAGGCCGGGTGGGTTCTGTCATGGGGCATGTCCTTTTCATCCCAGTCCCATGCGAACGGGTTTCCGTCATCGTCGACAACGCAATTGAAGTCGACGTCATGACTCCTCGCCTTTGTGCAGTCCACGGCGCCCCAGTCGTTGTTCCATATCCCAAGTGCCTGCCAGCGCCTTCGCAGACCACTGCGCGCAAGGATATGGAGACGCTGTTTACATATGCGATATTTGAGCTTGCGAGTCAGAGAGGGTTGGAGCCCGTAAACATCGGAATAAGTATGCAAGTGTTCGAACTCGGCCTTGTATTCTGCCCACATCGTGCTGCCAGCAGGGTACCGCCTGACGGCGATGTCTCCAAGAGTGTCTAGCTCCGCCTCACTGAGAGGCTCGTCTAGGATTTGGCGAATAACCGGGTCTGACACGTGCTCAGGGTCCGGCTCGGATTCTTCTTCTGTAGATGAAGTATAAGGTGGCGGCGACTCGCGATCAAATCGACGGCGCGATCTGTCTAGCCATGCTGGGTTGGCCTCCAAGACCTCCAATGTTGGGATAGCGCTGGCCCGCACAGCTCGTGTCAGGGAGACCTGGTCCCGGAAAGCGGCCATCTTGGGAGGTGTGTAAATGCAGAGTGTATTCGAGAGCTTGAGATGGGCTCGATGGAATTCCAAGTGAAAGAGCAGTTTGCCCCCACGGCGTCGGCAGAAGCCAGGAAGGGAGGGGGTGCATGTGTTTGGCAGTGTTTGGCAGTGTTGTTCCTCTAGGTACCTAGGTACCTAGGTACGTACCGTAGCCGCCCAACGGCCCGCCAGCCACCCCAAATGGCTGACCCCGCCCCACTGCCCTCCAATGGGAATGGTGGGCGGCTGCCACAGCTGGGCAACCTTTCCGCATCTTCTCCTCCAGTCGTTACGCATGTACAGCTGTCCCGTACGTATTTTTAGATTGACCATGCATGGCTGCAGAGTTGTCACAATGGCAACTATGCATGGCTGCATAGTTGTCCCAGTGGCAAGGCGCACTACCCCGCAGCCCTTGGGCGCTTCCCCCGGGTAGAAATGGCTCGCCTCCGCCCAGACTCTGGCACAGCGCCATGTACAACCTAGAGACACACGAGATTTCACAGTTGCAGTCGTCATACGGAAAAGCCTGTCATTGTACGAGTCAAGTACGACTTGCAATGGCGGAACGGTTGAAACAAGCGCACGAGAGAACTCTCTTTCACCTTGTTCCTCTCAACGACAAGGCGCGTGCAGTTCTTGGCCAGCGCAACAATGGCAGATTTGTCTCCAACTATGGTACAGAGCTCCAGCCGATACCTGGCCTCGAAGTCGGGTACCACGTTTCAAAAAAGCGTTCAGCAGATACCATTGCAATAGTTGGTCGTCAAGGCGACTTGACTATTGACGACGACCAGGTGTCCAGAACTCACTTCGACTTTCGAGTAATGCCCGACACCTTCTGTCTCCAACTTGGGAAGCGACGAGCTGGCCCGTCTGGCATTTACATAATAGCTCCGAGATTGGTCGATGACGTCGAACAGATGCAACGGCATTTACTAGGCGAATCTTTTCTTCTTGCATATCCAACAGAATACCATATCGAAATTTACGGGCATCTTTTTCAGATCGGCTGGTGCGAGGCGTCAGTCGACTCAATGAAGGTCAAGCTGTATCGTGAATACGAACAGGTGAAGCAAGACGCTCTCAACCCCAATGTGCCTGTGCAAGACAAGGACACAGTTTTTGCCCAGAGCGAGTGGGCATCATACCACCATACAAGGATCAGAACGGGACGCGCGGCCCCGGTGGAAGAAGACGTGTCATATCGGATCCAAATTGGGCGCGGCGCATTTGGCAAGGTTTATAAATCCGTAGACAAAAATAACCCGACAGCGATAGCTGTCAAGGCCATAGACATTCCAATGAATGACCATCAGGGAAGGGCGAGAGAAGCAGTGTTCAGAGAACTGAAGCTCCTGGCTAAATGTCGACACGTATGTACAATGCCACAATCCTTTAGCAACGTTAACCGATCACTTCTAATCTTGGGAAAGCGTCACATTATTGAGCTTTTAGGCTACGGAAACCTTAATGGAACCTCCATCTGCTTCTACATGCCGCTGCGCGATGGATCGTTACAGGACCTCGCTGCAAACCGCAATGTTGTTGGGCATGGCCTATATAAGCAGGTCCTGCAGCAAATGCTTTCCTCCCTGGACTATCTCGAGTATAACAACATGTGTCATCGTGACGTGAAGCCGGCCAACATCCTGTACTCTATCTTGGATGACACCCCGACCTCGGACCCGCGGGAGCAGCGCTACCTCTTCCAGCTCTCCGATTTTGGCGTTTCGGAGCTCCACGGCGTCAGGGGCCGCCAGGATGGCACGAAGATATTCTGGGCACCCGAAGTGACCAGAGAGGGGTCCTTCCAAGACCACAAAGTGGACATCTGGGCGCTGTATGTGTCTTTGGTGTGCATCCATGAGGGCAAACACTGGCCCCCGCGCAACGTCACGTCGGTGGAGGAGGTGCAGAGATTGATTCTCACCAAAAACTACCTTTCCGAACTGAGTACCGAACTGAGTATCATGGCCCGGGAGGACCCGAGCCTTCGCGCCTCCGCGGCGCAGTGCTTGCAGAGATGGTTCGGGGGCAAGGGCCGGAAGACGCGTGGCGTTCTCGCCCCGGTGCCAGGCATGCCGCCGCCGCCGGAGCCGCCGCGCCGGTCGAGCCGCATCGCCGCCGCCGCACGCGATTTTGCAAGGGGGCCGGCCCAGCAGGACCGCCTGCCACCCGGGCAAGTATTCAGAGCCGTCCCTCAGCAGCAGCAGCAGTGGCAGCAGCAGCAGCGGCAGCAGCGGCAGCAGCAACAGCGGCAGCAGCAGCAGGTGCGCGTAGAAGCCTTGCCGCCACGACCGCCTCCGGCTTATTACGATGAAGATGTGAAGATGGGAGGCATGGGATCTACAATAGAATCGCCACCAACGACGGCAGCCGGCCCACCAACGCGACACTTTTGGCCAGGGGACTAGTAGTACAGGGTGATGTGGATGACTGTCAGTATGGGCAACGATGTACGAGGCATGATGTGAACTTTGAGCGAGCGTGAGTAATTTGCAAATGTTTGTCACCCTGTCGTCTTGAAAAAAAAAAACCGTGAAATGCTATCAATGCGTACGCCGTGCATGTCTATCCTGGGTATCTCATGACCGTACTGTACAGAACCAGCGTGCTCTCCAACCCGCTCTGATGCCAAGTCCCCCCCCCGGCGTCCCGCCTCCTCTCCCAAATCCCCATCCCCCGTCACCCCTTGAGCAGTCCCTCCTCAAACCTCGCCGCCCACTGCGCCGCCAGCCCGTCCATGTCCCACCGCGCGCCGCCTCCGTCCTGCGGCCGGCGGCCCGTCTCCCGCGCCACCGACGTGACCAGCCGGCCGCGCAGGCCGCAGGGCACGAAGCGCGCCCACGGGTTCACGCCCTCGTCGGCGCCGGCGACGGGCAGGTGCACGTTGAGCGCGACGCCGAGCGCCGTCACGTGCCGCCGGTGGTGCACCCCGAGCGCCGCAATCTTGCGCTCCGGCTGCTGCTGCTCGCCGACGCCGCCGGCCGCCACCACCCACACGCCCGGCTCGTCGGGGTTCGTGTACGTCGCGAGGCCAAAGAGGTCCGCCAGGAGCGCCTGCGTCGTCGTCTCCAGCAGCCGCGCGTACGACGCCACGCCGAAGCGCGCGTGCAGCGGCGAGTGCATGTCCAGGACCGGCCAGAGCACGAGCTGCCCCGGGCCGTGGTACGTCGTGAGCCCGCCGCGCCGCGTCTTCTTGACCTGCGGCGTGTAGGCGGTGCCGGGCTGGTCCGGGGCGGCGGCGGGCACGGTCAGCGGAAGGGTGAGGCGCGCGGCTTGCGCGGGCGTGAGCGCGTCCTGCCGCCGGCCGAGGGTGTAGGTCGGCCGGGCCTGGAAGCTGAGGAGCTGCGGCGGCGGCGGCGGCGGCGGTGGTGCGGCGTCCTGTTCTTGCCCGCGCGGCGCGGCCTTCCAGGCGAGGAAGCGCGCGCGGTGCTCCTCCTGCAGGGCCTCGGCGTCGTCGTAGCGCACAAAGGGCGGCTCGCCCGCCCCGGCGGGCTTTAGGTGGTGGTGCTGCAGGAGGTGCAGGGCGCGGCAGCGCGGCGCACAGCGGCGGGCGGTCGCGGCATGCTGCGGCCGAGGGGATGGATGCGAGCAAAGGGGATTGCCGCGCGGGAGCAGCCGTTGCGCTCGCTTCATGGCGGTGTCGTGTTGTGCTGTGGGTGGAGGATGGAATTGGAAATCGTGGACGTGGGAGTGGCTGCAGCTTTTTTTTTTTGGTGGTTGTGGCGCCGGAGTCGGCATGCCGCGGCTTATGGCTGCAGTTGGATACATTGCGACTACGACTCGTAAAGGTATGTATGGGACGCTTTTTTTTTAAAGTCATTTCCTTTGGTGACGGTATTCAATCGGTTGTGCGGAATTTTGAATCACATTGATCAAATTCCGTCTACTGACCGTTGCGCGCAAACCGCGCGCAAGCTAATCTGTAGAAGCACCAACTAAGCCTGCAATGTCCCCATGTCGCCGACATTCGGAGGTTGTATCTCCTTCTCACGAGACACACAGCTTACGATACGTGGCGCAAAAAAAGAAAAGATTGTGCTATTCTACAGTCTAGATTTAGGATTTGAGATCCGGACAGAGTAATAAAAAGCTGTCCTAGAGACACTGCAGCCAGACTCTGTGTCGCACCGGTACCGGGTAGGCTGTAAAGCTGGGTGCTACTTGTTACGGGGCTCAAGCTGGCTGGACTCGGGCTTCGCCTGCACCGATATCTGACGCAGATACCATGATCTAGATCCGGGAACAATGGGTACGTCAGGGTCCCCATATCGGGCAGCGGTACAGATAACCAAAGTCGAATCCATGACATCAAGCCCGCCTGCTCGGTGCCGCCGAATTGGATACGTGGGGTAGTTGGGTACAGGCTAAGGAAACTTTGGTGCTTGCTGCGCTACCCATCGAACGACTGCAAAAACCGTTCTAACCGAATCGATGGAGCTTCTCTTTTTGTTTTAACGTTTTTCGCTGGTAACGTACTTTATGGAAGTAGCCTAGTGCTACGGGACGACGTCATGTGGCCTAGGATCTGGTGTGCAGAGTTTCAACGTACAGCTCTCTGAGAGTAAAAGAGCCATCATCTTTAGATCATGTTTTTTTTTGAGCGCCATTGCCTTTGCCATCTCTGACTTGCAGCCCGCGGAGAATGCAGGCCGCCAAGAAAAGCTGGGTGAGGCTAAGCTCGGGACTGTGTGCCGTGGCGGCGGAACCAGTGGGTGACAAGTTGCTGTGCCTCGATGCATGACGACAACTTTTGCTGCGCTGGGCCACGCAAAATTTCCACAGCTTTTTTTTGCCAGGGGTCCTCTTTCTTTCTGGCGTCTCTCTTGACGTTGTATCCGTACTGGGGCAAGAGACGCAGTTGGGGGCCGAGAAATGCAAGAGAGCTCGAGGCGCAAGTGGGCGGTGGCTCAGCTGCTGCAGAGTGTGGCGTGAATGCCGGCACTTGATATCTGCTACTTAAAATAACCTGATTGTCGTCGTACGTGCGACTGCGAACATGGTCAGGTTTCGAGGGATGGCGTACGTGGTCGTCGCCCAATGGAGCTAGGAAACGTGGCTGATGGACGATACAGACCGCCTTGCGATGGCAGCTGGGGGAGTCTCTCGTGGCATGGCGCTGTGGTCACCGTATTGGTAGCAGCTCGACAATCGCACGGTTTGCAGTGAAACCTGCATGCCAATTATTGCAGCATCGGTTGACGTGGTAGCGAGCGGGTGTCTGTGCGCTCGGCGACGTGATGCTTTCGAGGCCAATGTAGTGGGCGGCGATGATGCAAGGCAATCTGACAAGGCACGGAGATGCAATTGTAGATTCGGTCCTACTACAGAGTACAATCGCACCTACTTGCTCCTTGTTGCCGAAACGGGGACTGGGGATGCCGTCGCCGTCGCCGTCACCGAACAGAGATGCCGTCCGTGTAGTACTGGTAGTAGTAGAGGCAAGATGACGGAGCGATGCGCTAGAGTACGCTTGGCAAAGCAACATGGCAACGGCAAGAGCTGAATGTAGCGTTCTGTGTCTGAAAGTGAGCAGAGACTGACAGAGCTCCATGACATCACCGGCGCCAGAGGGTGCCGATAGCTCAGCTGCTCGGGCAAGCTTTGGCGCTAGTGAGCTGCTGGGCTTTCCCGAGGTAACTAGCAGTGTGACCATCCCGTCCTGGCTGTTGGAGTACTCTTTTTGTTGTTGCTGCAATGGATGGAATTGAAAGATGATTTGCAGAGATACTGGGAGCGATCTTGGTAGAATTGGCATTGCAACTGAAACCAAGGCCAAGTGGTCATCAGAGCATGGCAACTTGAGCTCCCTGGCGAGGGTCGCTCACAAGGTTGTTGAAATGTGCCTTATTTTCTTTGGTAGGCACATTGGGTTGCTGCGGTCCTGGTGTCGTCATCAGCCGCTCCACAGCGCAGCCAGCAACCGACAAAGTCTAAACGTTGATGCTTGCGGTTCCTCGCTACTGGGAAGCCCACGGAACTGAGCAAGTTCATTTAAAACGCCGCAAGATTTGGCCAAGTTGCAAATTTTTCCGTGTCTCCAGACCATGACAATGGTGTCGCGGTGCATTGGTCGCGACTGAGACTAGCCGAGCGCGCTGGAAATTACAGCAATCTGCGCCGCCCTGCGCTACAGGGTTAGCGGGCTACCCGAACGCGCTGTACTCTGGCAACTTACAGTGGTCTGACGGCGCTGTAGAATGGAGCTTTCCGGGGCCGCCAGCGGGCGGGCGCTCCGTGGAATTCAAATAACGGGTGGGAATAATAATAAATAAGAATAATCTCAGAACAAGTTTTTGGCCCAAACCAAGGAAATCCAAGCACAGGTCGGCCCACTTGGGGATGCCCGTTGGAGCTTAGCGGGTGTGCATGGTGCAGGTGCGATCGAGTGGCTTGCACTTGCACTTGCACTTGCACTTGCACTTGCACTTGCACTTGCACTTGCAGTTGCACTTGCACTTGCACTTGCACTTGCACTTGCACTTGCACTTGCAGCTCGAAGCGACATGCGCTGTCCACGACCGGCCACAAGGAACAGACTGGCATAGCACCAACAGGAACCGGTCAAGTTACAGACAGCAGCATCAAGCACAACATAAAATGGCAACATAATCAAGTACACAAGTAAACAAATTTCAGCATCCTTCTACTCAACCTCCGCTCGTCGTCACCAGATGTCGCTGCTTTTGGCCGCACCCCCGTTCCCACTACACCCCCTAGCTCCAGGGCTCCACTCGCTAAAACAAGCTGCCCGGCAGCCAAGTCACTAACTGGAACACTGGAACACTGGAACAGCAGCCACACCAGCGTGTGCTGCTCCCCCAGCTTGCCATGCTCATACAAAAACAAAGCCTTCACCCTCCTTCTCCCCCGGCCCGCCCTTCCTTTCCCTCTTCCCTCTCCCATTCACACCCCCGGCTAGAATCCGTGAAACACAACACCTATTGGTTCACGTTTTTCCATTGACTTGCAACATGGCAAAGAGTAAGTCTGACTTGGGCACCAACACCCAGCATCACTCCTTGCGCTCGCAGTGCGCATCACGAGCGCGCCCGCGCCCCGATGACGCAGAGCTCGGGTAGCTTCACATGGCATGTCCACGACGACAAACGACGCCCGCAACGACCAACTCCATCTTAGCTACCCGATTCTCTGCGCATCTACTCGCCGCTTCTCCAATGCCACTGCGCCAGCAAAAAGATCACGATGCTTGGCCAGAAAAAAACACAATGATCCACCACTAACACTGTCCTCCCAGACGCCCCCCTCGGCCTCGTCGGCCTCGTCCTCATGGGCACCTCGCTGCTCTTCCTCTTCTTCATCATCCTCGCCGGCGTATCCACCGTCACCCCCTTCAGCAAGACCTACTTCCTCAAGGCCGACACGGCGGGCATTGACGGCGCCCACAACGGCGTCTCCCAGTGGACCTACTTCTACGTCTGCGGCGAGGGCAACACCGATTGCGGCAAGGCCAAGGCCGCCTTGCCCTTTGGCCATGCCTGGAACGGCGACGCCTCCAACGTCCCCTCGGGCATTGCCGGCTCCCACTCGGGCTCCAACAACAAGTTTTACCTGCTCTCCCGCTTCGGCTGGGTCTTTCTCCTGCTCGCCCTCTTCTTTGGCACCCTCACCTTCTTCAGCAGCTTCCTGGCTTGCTGCGGCCGTCTGGGCTCTGCCATTGCCACATTTGTCAGCTTCTTTGCTCTGCTCTGCCACGCCGTCGCCTCGTCGCTCCTCACGTACGTTGTCCAACCTCTGCGATTCTTGTGCACCGATACCGTCGCAAGCGTTGCCATCAAAAACCCCAATACTAACATGTGATTCTAGTGCCACGTACGTCCTTGCCCAGAAGCAATTCTCTGCGGACAACCGTCCATCCAGCCTTGGCCGCTATGGTTTCGGCTTTCTCTGGGGCTCCTTTGCTGCGCTGCTGATTTCCGTTGCCGTCTTCTCGGCTGGCATCAAAAAGGACCGCAACGCCGCCAGTGGTGCTACTGGTGGTGGTGGTGGCCGCGGTGGCCGCTTCTGGCGCCGCAAGAGCAACCGCAGCTACGAGGGCCGCCGCGTCAAGGACGACTACAGCTAAAGACCTCGTCGCCCACTGCGCTTTGTATCGACTGTCTAGCGCGCTGCTCCTTGTCCCGAGGCGCAGCTGCTTGACGGAAATGTCAATACCACGATACCAACGTCATCCACGAAAAATCCAAACACCAAAAAAATTATAGAACGATAATGCCCACCCCTACCTGGCGAGCCAAGCCCGACACGGACCAACGCATGCCACTGCAGACGTCCTGTGGTCCTGGTCGCTTTAATCCTATTTCTATTTATTCATGCACATACAAGACACGGTCGAGATGAAATACCTACTTCGTTCCGGGGCGTTCGGACCAGGAACACGATGATTTTTATTGCAGTGTTCTCTGGTGATTGGGAAAACAGTCGTTATTGCCGCGAGAGAGAATTGTACGAGACAAGGGCGTGGAGGACAAGACGCCTCGGCTGAAGTGGCTGGTCTTGGAAACCATCAAGACGGCTTATGCCAGAGCGGATTGAATCCATGGTCTAATGAGGAGATAATTGCACTGTACTATGATTACAATAATATATTTTACTGCATATTTTAACAACCTTGTTTGACTTGTTGTGCCCTGCATGCCGACGAGTTTTGAGTGTACACCATGTTACCTACCCAAATCCGGCTCGTCTGGTCAAGGATTGGTATGATCTGTGGTCTAACGAGGAGATGATTGCAATGTACTACAAGTTTACTATATTATATTTTAGTGCATATGTGCCTTGCATGTCGATGAGTTTACCATCATATATTTTACTACCTGTTTTTAACACCCTGGTAATTCATATGCCCTGCATGTCGACGAGTCTTGAATGTACACCACATCACCCGCAGCAGTACTTGTACAAGTTTCAATTCAAATTTTTGTATAAAAAAAAGAAGATAAAAGAGAGGGTATATTTCCGTTTTCCCGTCCCTCCCCATTTCCAGTTATGCCGTGTATGTATTGTTTTGTTTTCTTCTTTCGTCTTGCGCGCGCGCGCGCGGCCACTTTGAAGCGGTGTTTTCTTGCGTATTGGCTGCGCTTTCTAGCTAAGCTGTGTGTGTGTGCGTGTGTGTGTGCGGTTTTGCTTCTAGATAAAAAAAAACAATTGTAAAATAAAAAGGAATTTGGCGTGTGTGATGATGATGTGCAAAAAAAGGACGACCGTGAACGAAGGTGGCTATAATGGAGGAACAACGAAAAACAACGACAGAAACACCAACATATTTGATTCTCTTCCCTTTTTTGATCTTGTTCCTTTTTCACATGGATGCATGCTTTTTTCGTTTTTTTTTTCTTACTCGGCCGGCATAGGACTGGCCAGGGGACTGACACTATCCAGCGGCGCGGCGTGCAGCGCGGGCCGGCCCTCGGCCGACGGCGTCTTCTCTTCGCTCCCGCTGGGGTCTGCATCACCGGCGGCTTTGCGCAACAGCACGCCCTTGACCCAGTCGGCGACCTCGTCGTCCTCGGTGCCGGAGCTGAGCGCCATCTGGGCGACCTGCGCGGCGACCTGCTCCGCCTCCTCGCCCTCCTCCGCCTCTTCCGCTATCGTGACGGGCTTGGAGAGGGAGCTGAGCCAGGGGTGCTTGAGCATGGCCGCGTACGTCGGCCGCTTCAGCGGCACCTTGTTGGTGCAGCCCTTGACAAAGTCGTGCGCCGTGTCCGAGTAGCCCTCGGCGGGGAGCGTGGGCGGCTCGCCTTCGACAATGGCCTGTACCTTGTTAGCATAATGTGCACATGAATAGCGAATAGGCGAGTTCCTAGATTGACGTACATTTAATTGACCGAAAATCGTCGACGATACTTCCGGCGGGTATGGATAACGTCCCAAGGCACATTCAATAATCGTCAAACCCAAACTCCATACGTCGCTCTGCACGCTGTACGAGCCGTCCGCGTTGCCCGACTGCGCCATGGCGCCGCCCGATATCCGCTCCGGCGCCATGTAGCTCTGGCAGCCAATGTTGGTTTTGGCGATGCTCGCCACGAGGTTGCCGCTGACGCCGAAATCGCAAATCTTGACCTGCCCGCGCGTGTTGACGAGGATATTGGTGGGCTTGACGTCGCGGTGGATAATGTTGTGGTCGTCCTTTAGGCACTTGAGCCCGTGGACCGTCGAGTGGGTAATCTTGCGCAGGATGTTCTCGGGGACGCCGCCGCGATACAGCTTGTCGATGGAACCGCCATCCATGTACTCAATGCACATGTAGACGGCGCCTTCTTGGTAAAAGGCGCCGTAAAAGTCGATAATGTACGGCGAGACGCACTCGTGCAGAATCACGAGCTCCTTGAGAATGGTCGTAAACTTGGCGTCGTCGAGCTCTAGCCGAATCTCCTTCATGGCCATGAGCATACCCGTGGTGCCGTCGGCGGGCTCCGCCTTGTCTTCGTCGTCGCGGACCTGGTGCACCTTGAAGCCAGACAGGCCCTGGCCGAAGCGAGGGGCCTTGGGCTTCGTATGTCGGACCTTGTAGACGGTGCCATAGTTGCCCTTGCCGAGCTCGCCTACGGTTTCTACCTCGTCGAGCGAAATCTTGAATGTTTGTCCGTTGGCAAAGTTGACGCCAGACTTGGTAATCGTCGCTGCGCCGTCAAACGTGATCCAGCCCTTTTCGGTATCAATATACTTCTTAAAGTCATCAAGCTTCGAGCTCGGGGCGGAGTTGCTTGCGCTCGTGCTGCTGGGGGCGCTGCTCATGTCGGACAGCTTTGGCGCGCCGGGTCGTCGCATGCTGGGCGCGGGACTGGTAGACGAACCGGCAGCGCCGCCCATGTCGGACAGCTTGAGGCCACCGCCGCGGCGATCCATGAGGGACGGCCGCGTGACGGCCGGGGCCGAGTTGACGTGGAGGCCTGGCCCGGGGCGGACCATGTTTGTGGGCATGCGCGGCACCAGGCCGTTGGGGCTCGCGCCCATGGGGGACATGGGGGACATGGGACCGGGCGAGGCAGGTGAGCTGGCGTTGGAGCCGCCCATCTTCATGCGATCCTGCTGCAGACGCCGGGCCTTGGCCAGGACGTTGGCGTCGAGCGCGCCCATTCGTCCAGCGAGGGGCCCGCCAGCGGGACCCCCGAGGCGCGCAGGGTTTCTAGCATCGTCGAGGAGGCCGCGCGCCGTCGAGTTGGGGTTGCGGCCGGGGGGATCCGAGACAGACCGGAGAGAGGGCACCCGCTTGGGAAGTGAGCTGTCTGTGCTTCCGTCGTCGGTGAGCGTTTGCTCTTGAAGGGGGAGGTCGGAGACTTCGTCTTCGGTCGAGGGCCGCCTCGTCTCGTCGGTGTCTGTCATGATTTTTCGAGTTGTTCCTTGCACCGTAGTACGTTTTCGATGTATGGCCGTTGATCGGCGAGTCCAGAGGTCCAGAGGTCGAGAGCGGCGATTTCGAATGTGGGGTACTAGCACAGCCGCGAGGCTCGGTTGCGCAGAGAATGAAGGAGAGCGGGGAGGGCACAGAGTCCTCCGTTAACTAGCGCGGCGGCATGTGGTGATGGGGTTGGCGTTGGCGACTCGTATGGTTTTGTATATAATGGCGAGGAGAAGCTGGTTGTGAGGGCACGGTCGACTCGGGTCGTGGGAGGCCGCGGGACACAGGGTGGGATGCTCGGTGCAAATTGGCCGAGCTTGGGGGTTGGGCCTCTGAGAATGCGCCCCTGGGCAGCAACGGAAAGATTTTTTTTTCTCAGTAGTCGTCTCGTTTCGGCAGGGACGGAGCGCGGAAAAAAAAAGAGACGGCGTTTTGGGCGAGGGTGTGTATTATGGGATTTGTCGAGGTTGGGTGCCCGATGTGGGTTGTGGAATTGGAAAGAAGAGAGGAGATTTTTCAAGGAAACAGCATGAAGGGGAAGAAGAGAAATAGAATTAAAAAAAAAAAAAAAAAGAATGGGCTTTGCGGCCAGGAAATGTCACCTTGTCCCGTGAATTGAGTGATGAGGGGCTTAGCTTTCTCGGAGAGGAAGGAGGAGGGGCGGACCGGAGTATTGGGCGTTGGTGGTGGAAAGGTTTGGCGGGCAGTCATCTGCAATGGGGGGTTGCAGTGGGTGATGGGTGCAATGCAATGGGCTGCAATGGGCTGAGAGTGCTGCTTTGGCCAGTCCCCACGGCGCATTTAGCGTGTTTAGGCGCTGCTTTAGTGGCGATGGCCGCCGGGGTTGGCACCATTTGCGCCATCAGAAATCCGCTAACCATCATCATCATCACCGTACTATTGGCTGCCTGTAGCCATCGTCTGTGAGTTGGAGGGGCCGCCACGTGGTGACTGACTCTGACACTGATTGTGTTCACTTTGTGACTGTAAAGCAGCAATGTCTTTACTGCAGAACCGCAATGTCCAAGGCGTTTTGTTGGAGTGCCTCCCAGCGTCCCTCGCAACATCAGTTCCCTGCCGCCTGTGAGCCACTACCAGTAGGTACCTCTTCTAGCGTCAGGCACCGCCGCCCTCTAGCCACTGCAAAACTCCCAAGCCTCAAGTGGGACGTGGCTCATCCTGCAATCTCCTCGTACGAGATTGCCCTTCGTATTACAACCTTATTACAAGATGCTCTAGCCCGCATCCAAGCAATCCTATCCTCTTTCATGTCATACTTTTCATCAACATAAAGTCATAGACAGTGCTGCCCCTGTCCCCCCTCGCGCCGCATCTCATCTCCCTATCTAGCATCTTGCTTGCCCATCACGGCTGTCGACTACGTCATCACCTTGGCTCTGCGCTCTTTGCCATTGGACAGACACCACTAATCAGTGTGCCTCGCTTTGCTGTACAAATGTCCATCACTCACACGTGTATCTTCCCTACCTATGCCATTTTCGTTGGACACCCCCATTTGGAGCCGAAAATGTACACTTGGCAAAATGCGTAACCTTGAGAGACTTGTTGTAGCAACCACTATGGTTACACTACCATTGCTGGTCCCATTGCATTGACAAGAGCAGCTCTTTATTGTTGTGCTACGTGTTACTGTGCATCCTAACATTCGAACTGTCCGTGTGCTGGTGTTTGTTGCCCTGGCGTATTTTGGTGACTCACTGAATGTCGCCCCAGGCCATAGTGAGAAGCTATCGCGAGAGTAACACTGGACCACCGTGAGAGCCGACCCGCACCCAAAAGCAGGCCGGCTAGGCGTCCTTCTATCATAAATTCAGTAAGTCGAATCAAGAGATGTAGACTGCGACAAACGTACGACTGTATCTTCTAGATCGAGGCTTCCTCTTGGAGGAGCGGAAGGAAATTTGGTCACATGTCTTGTTAGCTTCTTCGGATCTGGCCCGGGGGACCTTTGGCCTTTTCCACCACACCCAAGAGACCGGATAAGGGATTTTAAGAAGGGCAGGCTCCTTTTTCTCGGTTTCTCTGACTGCCTCTGCGCGGGTTGAGAGGTTCCTAGCCAACTTGGTCGAGCCGAGCCACATGTCAATGGCGCTCCAGCAGTGCATCAGTGCAAAGACGACTGTCTTCCTTGTTATGGAGAGCATACATAAATATAATATACCCAGTATTGGAGGCTGGACTTGGCGACTCAGACATGTAGCTGCCCATGGCAATATAGCACTGAGCTACTTTTAGCAGCCGGAGTGAAGAATAGATGGCACGAGAGTTGACCAAGCAAGAATCTCGACCTTTAATAATCATGGAGTATTTAGACAGTACATGCTTCACATTCATCTTGCTACCATCCTTGTGACTGTCAGATACATAACCTCCGGAACGGGTTCTCGAGACACACAGTGCAAGCATGCATCAATCATCTGCAACAACTTCAATCCTCCAGGCAAATGTCTTGACCGCACTGCTAAAGGCTCTATTTCATGGCCTCATATCCATCGGTCACATATATGCGGTATTCCACCATTGACCTGTGTTGTTTCCGCCGGCAATGTTTTCTTCTCATGCGGTCCAATTGGTGAGCATGGAGCTCTGTCGGCGCTCCTCGGCAGCCCGGCACTCTTGGTTGTGCTTAACCTTGGACGAGCGAAACATTTTTTTTGACACCTGGGGTTCGTATTATGCTTGTGAGAAAAAAAAAAGAAAAAAGCCCAAAGGCAATGTGGTGGCTGTCAACGGCAACAACGCACACGTTCGCTGAAATGCCGCGGCTTTGAGGAGCCACGAGCCATCTTACCTTATTCTACGGTACGTGTATTACCAGGCATCTCGTGTCATCCAAAGCATTTCTAGGTGTCATCAGGGGAAATATAATCGTTCTATGGCTTGTTTGGTGTAGCGGCGAAGAACCGTTGCTGCCAAGGGCTGTGGTTCACGTCGATACCATGCTTGTGACTTTGGTATGGCTACAACCGAAATACAATCACATCCGCATCCACGGCCGGCAGGCTTGGCAACGCCATAAATTCCATCACATATCCCGTCAATGTACATCTGTCGTAAAATCACGCCAATGTCTTAATCTCTGGGATGGTGCGTCTCCTCAACTCGTTCCGTGATGTGCATTGTATTGATACAATGCAATACGAGGAGCATGAAGAGAGGATTTTCTGCACTTGTTCAATATTTCCTGCCAGTGATTTTGGCACCAAAAGACTTGTGCCCCGTATGGCTGGACAATCCAAAAGGACAACGCCCTCGGCATACTCGTCTTTTATTCTATCCTATTTCGCCGAGACCGTCTTTTTTCACGGCGACGACGTCGGCTGGAGGCTGGGCTTGGACCCCATCCGCAGCACTACCCGAAACATGTCTTTTTTACGCAGCAGCTATAACGACGCGGCTCATTGCGGAAACATTGTTTGTTTCCCGTCCAGATTGGAGAGCAGAAAATAAAAGCACTCGGAGGCCTCGCCGCGCAGCCATCTTCCGCGGTTGCTCTCCAAACGGCGAAGTATGGAGCCCACCCCGCGCCGGCTCCCGCCCGTATACGTTCTTTTTTTTCCCTTTCTTCAAAAAAAGTTGCTCATATTCGATCGCATGCACCTTTTTCACTGACTCAAGCCGAAAAAAAGCAATACACAATGCGATAAGCCCGCCAAGCCAGCGGGGTAGGGCAGATCCGTCTGCGCCAAGCTCATTCAATGCGGTTCGGAGGGGTACCATTTTTTCGCTCTCTGTCCTACCTCGAGGCCTGTGCTTACTGCTCTCATGATGAGCTGTCAGAGCTGTGCGCACCCCCTCAAGCTTGTTTTTATACTCAGTTTGGTGGATCTTTGACGTTGTGCCATGTCAAGGGTTGTTGGCGGTGTTGGGTGATGATCAAGCTTTGGGCACACGACATGTCTCCAAGTCCGGGGTGGCTTGCTGTGTGACGGTGCCTATCTTGGGTTGGGATACGCTCGACGTAGGACTGAGAGCGATGGCGCGTGGGAAGGTCCATGCCTAGCCTGGCCTGGCATTAACACGGCTGCATGTCTCGCCCGGTTATCAATCTGTGGGTGTGCCCATCCTGCCGCAGGGCAGCCAGCCAGGGTCAGCTCGTCGTAGTGGCGACCGGTCGCGTCATTGACGTGTCTCATTATTTATTCGAGTCGGTTAAACTTCTCTCTCTTCGGGCCCATTTTCTCAAATGTCCCCTGACCCAGTTGGCTTGGTACACACCCAGCTTACCAGCTTGGCATGAAAAAAAAAAGGCTTTTGCGATCGGACGCCGGAGCAAAGCTCAACGATGGAACAAAAAAAGCTCACTAGTTAGGCCAGGTTTTCTTGCTGATCCCATCCGCCTCTGCGCCAGATCCATGCTCGAAACATGAATCGCATCAGGTATAGCTCTTCCCCGCAAACCCCATCGCAATGGCAACTTGGCAAGGTTGGCGCGGCGAACAACGCAGCAAAATCATGCGTTGAAATGCAAAGTAACCCCCTCCCGGGGGGTTACAATTTATTGGAACAAATACTGCCAGGGCTTGCTATGAGCTGATGGCCTGTTGCCGGGTGGTAGGTACTGCCAGTAGGCAGATGCATTTCAAGACCAAACGTGCTTTGCAGCGCCGTCCCAAAAGGTGATGAGAGGCCCACGGTGGCTTGACGGAAGAGGAGCTTTGGAATTGGGACGACGATGTGCCTTCAAGCAAGGCCCCAGAACTTGTTTTTTTGTTCGCTTATCGATCGGCAACAAGTCTCCCGTCGTCACTGTGCCGCAGCCAAGAGATAGCAGCCAAGAGATAGTTAGCAGCCAAGAGAAAACAGCGGCTCCAACACGAGCCCATCGTCGAAGAATTCGACAAACATGGACTGGTATAACAGAGACGGGATAATACAGCCACACGACATGCAGCGTGCGTAATATGGCCAGACTATCAGGGCCAGCCGCTGGACGAGTCAAAAAAAACGCTAGCATCGTACGGTGGGTTTTCCTGGTCCAATTTATTGAAGAGTGGCGGCCACAGAAAAGCCATCCAGCTGGGCTGCCAGGCCCCTCTTGGCCCCCCATCCGGACGATGGCACATTTCTGGTGGCTTGCGCTAGAGCTCATGGGCGAATGAGCGGCACCGATTGGTTCATTTCTCTTCCATCATCGCTGCGTCGGTGGTGGCTTGTTTTTTCGCATCGCCTTGGCTGTTGAGGAAAGGTGTGGGCAAGGCCCATCGCGACATGCAAGGCCAGTGAGTGGGATTTTTTTTCGTGGCAAGGCTGTGCTGACGAGTCATTTTCACTGGCCAACGTCGAAAAAGCGAGCAGATGCAACGCGCAATACGCGCTCAGGGGAGAATACTGGTCACTGGTCAGTGGTAATGCAGCAAATAGTAAAGAGGAGCAAACGGGAAAAACGGGCTGCCCCTCTATTGACCAGGATAAAAGACGTGTACCTGCAATGGAGAGCGAAACCAGCAAGGTTCCGTCCGGGCTGGCGCAACCGCCTTGCCACCCCTTGTGTTTCAATGAACAAGCCCGTTTGGATCGCTCTGCCTGTTTCTTCCTCTGTGGTAGGTAGGTATTTTTTTGCGGTGTGATGCTGTGTTATTTCTTGGCACTCGGTGCTGTGCGAGAGGTCATTGTGATAAGCGGTAGCTGCTTTTCGTTCGTCACGCCTGCGCCAAGCTGAGGTTATTTGCTTGCGCCGCCGTCGTCTTCTTTTTCTGCAGGAGTCAGCTGTTAGTTTGTAGTGACGGATCCGTAAAGAAGCAGAAAAGAAGGATACCTATCTACCTACCCATGCACTGCCCGTGTGTGTGTGAGTCGGACACAGGGCGCTAGCGTCGCAAATAGGCCTCCGCCCGCCAGGCTGGCCGTCCGTCCGCATTGCCGCCAACACCAGCGTGCCGTTGGTGCTTGTCTCGCATCGGCAAGAAATCAAGGAACACAACAGAGGTCCAACTAGCTTCGAAATTCAAACTTGTCCAGCTCAGCTGGGAGGGGTGGCGTTTGCCTCGTCGTCGTCGTTGTGGCCTTGGCTGGGGTGGCGTTGGGACGCTGTGTCGCCCTTGGTGTCGCATCGGCCTGTGCGGTTCCACTTAAGGTTATTTCTCCTGCGCACTTCAGGCTTGCTCCCGTTTGGCTTCGACCGGGCGGTCCAGTTTTCGACCCTGCTTGCTCTTCTTTTCTTTCCTTTTCCCTTATCTACATTCCTTTCAGCAGCTTGACCTTTTTGTTCCAACGCTTTTTTTATTCTCCTCCCCAAAGATATTCCCAAACAACCACCCGTTCTCCTCGCTTGCCTCGAGTCTCCCACGACGCCGATTGCTACACGTCATCACTCTCGCCTCTACATGGACGCGATCGCCGCGCCATCGCCGTACAGGCTCGCTCAGTTGGCCACCGACGCCTACGAGTTGCCCCTCAAGGTCTTTGCTCAAGGCGGTGGGCAGACCTCGCCCTCGCTCTCCCACCTCTGCCTCCTCGTCTTTGAGGCCGTCCTCGAAGTCGTCTGCGTCAGCTTGCCTGGCTACATCATTGCACGACTCGGTCAGTTCGACGCCGACAAGCAAAAGTTTCTCGCCAATCTCAACGTCTCGCTCTTCACACCATGTCTGAGTATGTTCCAACGTGCCCCTCAAGCCTGCCCTGACATGTAGCATCCCACATCTAACCTCGCCTCGTCCACCAGTCTTTACCAAGCTCGCCTCGCAGCTAAGCGCCGAGAAGCTGAGCGATCTCGCCATCATCCCCGCCATCTTCATAGTCCAGACCCTTGTCTCATGGACCGTCTCCGTCGCTGTAGCTAAGCTGTTTCGATTCAACCGCCGCGCGTCCAACTTTGTCATTGCCATGGGCGTCTTTGGCAACTCCAACTCGCTGCCCATTTCGCTCGTGCTGTCTCTGTCCCAGACCATCGCCGGCCTCCACTGGGACAGGATCCCTGGCGACAACGACGACGAGGTTGGCGCCCGCGGCATCCTCTACCTTCTCATCTTCCAGCAGCTCGGCCAGCTCGTGCGATGGAGCTGGGGATACCACGTGCTGTTGGCCCCCAAGGAGCGATACCTCGAGTACGATGACGAGCGCGCCGAAGAGGGCCAATTCCGTGACGATGTGGCTGAAGCCCCTCTTCTTATTGAAGGCCTCGAGGGCGATACCGAAGATGACGCCGATGGCAGCGATCACTACAACCCGCCGGGCCGTACCCCCGTAGGCGGTACTTCTCGCGCGTCGGTTTCTGGGTCGTCGGATGACGAAGGCGTGCCCAAGAAGAAGCGATCCAGCAACCACCAGCAGCCAGACTTTTCTGCTCTCCCTGACGTTGACCGCAGCGAAGATGCAGACGCTGACCAAGCGCCTAAAGGTGCCTTGGGCAAGGCTCAGCTGGCTATTCGCAAGACGCTTGCACGCATCGGAACTGGTATCAACGATGCTCGCCTCCGCATCTACAGGCTGCTGCCGAGCCCTGTCCAGGCACTTCTCCGCGGCCTCTCCTTTGTTGGCCTCAAGGTCCACAAGTTCCTCTGGGACTTTATGAACCCTCCCCTGTGGGCGATGCTGATTGCCGTCCTGATTGCTTCCGTTCCGGCACTGCAGCGCCTCTTCTTCGAGGAAGGGTCCTTTGTCAAGAATAGCGTCACCAGCGCCATCAAGTCGAGCGGTGGCGTTGCTGTACCCCTCATCCTGGTCGTCCTCGGCGCCAACCTGGCTCGCAACACCATGGCCAACCCCGACAGCATCGACCTCGAGGAAGAGGAGATTGGCACCAAGCTCCTGATTGCGTCCCTGTTGAGCCGCATGCTCCTCCCCACCATCATCATGACACCGATCCTGGCTCTTTTGGCCAAGTATCTCAACGTCAGCATTCTCGATGACCCCATCTTTGTCGTTGTCTGCTTCCTCCTCGTGGGCGCTCCCAGCGCGCTTCAGCTGGCCCAGATTTGCCAGATCAACAATGTTTATGAAAAGACTATGGGTCGCCTGCTCTTCCAGAGCTACGTTATCTGGTTCGTAATTATACTGCTTCCAAAGTCCATGACGTATCAACTAACATGCAATCAGGATTCTTCCTTCTACTCTTATGCTCGTCATGCTGGCACTCGAGGTCATTGAATGGGCTCGTCTGTAAGCTCACGACGAGGCATTTTGTACTGTATCAGCGTCGTTCTGGCAGCATCGTTATTTTTCATTGCTTGTTTGCATGTGAGCTACCTGTGCTTGGTTTTCACGTTCTGGCGTTCTGGGCTGCGACTGGGTTTCGAGAAAATGAATTGAGCCTTGTAAATGGTTTTTCTTACATGTGCACAAAAGGACACATGCATAGCTATGTTTTTTAATCGCGCGCGTTATGACTTGTTAGTGCTCTCCGTCGCCTTTTTGTTAAACGTTTGTCACGTTGGATGCCCGTTAGTTTCGTGACATTGGTTCGTGGAGGTGGTCAAAATTGTCTCGACTCGGGCATGCGTTCGAACCAGAATGAAACAATATAACGAGACTTGAAATTGCAAATCCGAGTCCTATTTTGCCAGTTATTAATCCGAAATAAATATAAATAACATGAAACTGCGAAAATCTGTTCCGTGCGCCGTGTACAATGATGTAATAAATTCCTCCAGACTTGTTTGTTGTTCGGTTTTCTCTAAACGGCCCCGTTGACGGCATGCGTCGGAACCAGCGCCCAGTCGCGCACGTTGCCCTTGAAGTCGCTGATGCGCACCGTCTTGATGTCGACAACGATGACGCGCACGTCCTCGCCGGCGACGAAGCGGCTCGTGTCGGCCTCGCCCTGCGCGGCGGCGGGCGTGAAGAGGGCGCTGCCGCTGGCGTCCTCGTCAAACGTGTTGTTCTCGAGGTGCTGGGCGACGTAGAATTTTTCCTCGTCGGAGCCGGTCGGGGCCAGCCGCGCAGCACCTCCTATGGTGGCGCTGATGCTGGACATGGCGGAGCTGTTGAGGTTGAGGAGCAGGGTGGCGAGGCTGGACGGCGGCGCGGGCTCCGGGGAGCCGCCGGATGGGCGTCGGCCGTGCGGGCGGTGGGAGACCCCTGGTAAAGAAGAGTCAGGCATATTGGCAGAATCAGAGGGCAATTGTACTCACAGTCGTGTACGAGAAGGGAGACGTTGGGGTTGGCGACAATGTTGGTCGTCTTGCGTGAGGCGGGGTTCGTGGTCATGACGATGACGGGAGCCGACGAGTGCGGCGACGACGGAAGATAAGTATAGTTCATGAGGGAGACTTGGGGCACATTGTCGGTGCAGGTTGCGAGATGTAGCTATCGCAAGAATTGTTAGTCTGGTGTGGGAGCGTGCAGGCGGCCAAGTCGGGGGACAGGCTCTTTGGGGACGGCGCGCACATACAAACCGGGCATTCTCCAGGCACTGGACAACCTCCTGGGGCAGCGTGCTGGTGACTTGCTTGTTGGTGTCGCCTTCTGAGGCTTCGTAGTTGAGCGGTATCTTGTCCATGGCTCCGGGAGGCGGCTGCGAAGCGTGTGTGTGTGGAATGGCAGTGGTACGGAATCGGCTGAGTTGAAGCTGAAGAAATAGGAAGTTGGGCTCCAGATGGGACGATGGACGACCCCGCTGCCGGCTAGGCCTATCGCGGGTCAGAGGGATAAGGTCGGACAGAGGCTGATGGTTGGAGCAGCAGTGGCTGGTTAGTGGCTGGTGCTGGTGCAGCAGCATCCAAGACCAAGACAGCATGTCACCTGTGCGATGTACGACCCTCAACACCTGTGAGGGCCGTCTGAAATATGTGGGAATTCCAGTTTCGGCATCGGATGCTTTTACACATGATTGAATGTAAAGCCGCGTCCCAGGCCTTCCAGAAGACACCCCTCGCTCACGCAGCTACTGGTACAAGCACGCACCACCTTGGCGACCACTTTCCTACCTAGGTACGCTAAAAAGCCAGCGCTGCTTCGGCCTAAATGCCCCCAATCCGGGGTAAAATTTTAGCGGGCTTCCGGGCGCGGCACAAGACGGCCCAGCGCATTTCTGGCAGCAGCAGACGTCACACGACCCTGGGGCTCGCCCGCTGGAAACGGCTACTTTCGGCTCCCCACGGACGGCTTTAGCTGCCGTAGCTTCTGTATTGCTGGTCGCGGCCGGGCATCTTTGACAGTCTCGATGTTTTTTTTTCCCTTTCTCACTTTCTCACCTCTCTCTCGAGCCATTGACTGAAATTTCCTTGGGGAATCATAACGTG
Source organism: Samsoniella hepiali (assembly GCA_001455915.2). Taxonomy (NCBI): domain Eukaryota; kingdom Fungi; phylum Ascomycota; class Sordariomycetes; order Hypocreales; family Cordycipitaceae; genus Samsoniella; species Samsoniella hepiali. The sequence continues at coordinate 655,271 of LNDK02000006.1, read as the reverse complement.
TGCCCTCTCTGGCGGTTCCCTTATTGTTTTCCGAGCTGCACCTCTACGTTTTATTTTTTTTCGCCCTCTGCTTTTACCCATCACAACAGAATAAGCCATGCGTTCTCTCAGGGCTAATCGCCGCCTCGCGCTGCGGCCCCTCCCTCGATATGCCTCCACCGCCGCCGCCCCCAAGACGACGGCCATCCAGTCCGTCCTGATTGCCAACCGCGGCGAGATTGCCATCCGAATCAACAAGACGGCGGAGCGCATGGGCATCCGCGCCACCACCGTCTACACCGACGTCGACGCCCACTCATGGCACGCCAACACGGGCTTCCAGGCGCTCGGCCTCGGCGGCGCCAAGGGCTACCTCGACGGCGAGAAGATCATCACGCTGGCCAAGCAGAATGGTATCCAGGCGCTGCACCCAGGCTACGGCTTCCTGTCCGAGAACCCCAAGTTTGCCGAGCGCTGCGAGCAGGAGGGCATCGTCTTCATCGGACCCCCGCCCTCGGCCATGTCTGACATGGGCGACAAGGCCCGGTCCAAGGAGATTATGAACGCCGCCAACGTGCCCTGCGTTCCCGGCTACCACGGCCCCGACCAAGGCGAGCAGCAGCTTCTGGAGCACGCGAGGAACGTCACCTTTCCCGTGCTGCTCAAGAGTGTCCGTGGCGGCGGTGGCAAGGGTATGCGCATCGTCTTGACCGAGGACGAGTTCATGACCCAGCTCAAGAGTGCCCGCGCCGAAGCCAGGGCCTCCTTTGGCGAGGGTGGCGAGGTCATGCTGGTCGAAAAGTACATTGTCCGCCCTCGCCACGTCGAGGTCCAGGTCTTTGCCGACAAACACGGCAACACTGTCGCCCTTGGTGAGCGTGACTGCAGTGTCCAGCGCAGACACCAAAAGGTGCTCGAAGAGTCCCCCGCTCCCGATCTCGATCGCATCACCCAGCAAGATCTCTGGAACAAGGCCCGCCTGGCTGCCTCTGCTGTCGGCTACGTAGGCGCCGGCACTGTCGAGTTCATCCTGGACAAGGACAGCGGCAAGTTTTACTTTATGGAGATGAACACCCGTCTGCAGGTCGAGCACCCCGTCACCGAGATGGTTACTGGCGTCGACCTGGTGGAGTGGCAGTTCCGTATTGCGGCTGGCGAGAAGCTTCCTCTGGACCAGGCCCAGGTTGAGGAGCAAATGGCGCAGCGCGGGGCCGCCATTGAGGCTCGTGTATACGCCGAGAACCCCGAAAAGGGCTTCATGCCCGACTCTGGCAAGCTTGTCCATGCCGTCCTGGCCGAGAGCCTAAAGGGTGACGAGGATGTCCGTCTGGACTGGGGTTTCGGCTCAGGCAGTGTCGTCTCTGAGGCGTACGATGGTATGATTGCTAAGCTGATTGTCCGTGGCGATACCCGCGAGACCGCCATCGCCAAGCTGGCCGCTGCTCTCCGCAAGTTTGAGATTGTCGGCCTCAGCACCAACGTTGAGTTCCTGAAGCGTCTGTGCGAGTCTCCTGCTTTCATCGAGGGTGATGTCGAGACCGGTTTCATCGACAAGTGGAGAGATGAGCTTTTCAAGCCCAGGCACATCAAGGGTGAAGTCTTTTCCCAGGCGGCCCTCGGTGTTCTGAGCTTCCAGGCCAATGAGCCCGGCCCGCATGGCGTTTCTCTGGGCTTTGGTGCTCCCAACGCCACCAGCGAGCGCAAGCTTGCTTTCAAGGTCCTGGATGGCTACAGCGCCAACGAGGGCGAGGTTGTCGAGGCCAGCGTTGCCCAGACCGGACACGACCTGTACAACATTTCCATCAGCCGCAAGGGACAGGAGACTGAGGTCTTTACCAATGTTTCTGCCCAGCGCACCACCGAGGACGCCGTGACCAAGGTCAACTCGCTGTTCTCTCACGAGCGCATCCATTCTACCGTTGTTCCCAAGGAGGACGGCAACGACACCAAGGTCACCATCTTCCAACATGGTGTCAAGACTGAGCTGTCTCTTCTACCTCCCCAATGGTATGAAAAGGCTCTCGGCCTAAAGGAGATTTCCGCCTCTGTTGCCGCCCCCATGCCCTGCAAGATTCTCAAGAACGAGGTTGAAGAGGGTCAGACTGTTACAAAGGGCACCCCTCTCGTCGTCATTGAGTCCATGAAGATGGAGACGGTGATCCGCTCCCCTCAGGACGGTGTCATCAAGAAACTCGCCCACAAGGAAGGTGATATCTGCAAGGCTGGCACCATTCTTGTTCTCTTTGAGGAAGAGCCCAAAGCGGACGAGTAGGAGCAGTAAAACGAAAGTAAACAGGTCAAGACTATAAAGCTATGGCGTTTGAGGGCATTCTGCATGCGTGTATATAGGTTTCTATTTGGGACGAATTATGTCAAGTTGCATGCTGCACAAAGATTTTTTTTTCAGATTTAGAAGAAGAAATGCAAATTATCAACTAGAACTAAGCATCCTTTACTCAATTGGCTTTCTTCAAGTGCCATGGTGATGGCAATAAGCCATGCAAGTCAAGGCACTTTAACTTTCCACGTGACTGCGCGTTGCCCGGGGAGCGTCTCCAGGCGAAGCCGTCGCGTCCTCCGCGACCCACCACGAAATAGAGGCAAGGCGTACTTGCTACGACAACAATGCTCAAGAAAATTACACAGGGTCCCCCGACGCAGTACTACACGGAAACCCCGGTGATGTGGAATTGGCAACGACACAGCCACACAGGATGGCCGGCCTCGCAGATCTAGGCGGCCACGGCCACGGCCACGGCGGCGGTGGCCCCCCGCCATCGACGCTCGCCGCGCAGCTCGTCGAGAACATTTCCGCCTCGTCCCGGTCGGCGCGGTCCGACGACAACGCCGAGCTCAAGGGTCTGTTTGCCGTGATACAGCGCGTCAAGGACCAGCCGGCGCTCCTGCGGACGCCGGCGCAGCGCACGGAGCACAACCACATGCTCGTCTACGTCTACTGCCGCGTGGTGCTCGACGCGATTCGGCTCGACGACCCGCTGCTCAACCAGCCGCACGTGCGGGCCGAGGCGCTCAAGGCGCTCAACTTTTTGCGCTTCACCATCAACGAGACGCCCGCCGTGCTGTGCTACGCCTCGGCGACGCACGGCCTGCTGTTCCGCGGCGCCGAGCCGCTCTGGGTCTGGCTGCTGCCACAGTGGCTGCGCATGCTGGGCCACCCCCGGTGCGCGGAGCTGGAGGGCGCCATCGAGGGCTTCCTGCAGTACCTGCTGCTGACGGTCGCGAGGATCTCGAAGCTGTGGCCCATGATTGGGCCGCTGACGGTGTTTTATCGTGGCTGCTTGACGGGTACGTACTGGCTCCCACAAATGGTACGGACAATGGCTAACATGGCGGGTGACAAATAGGCCTCGTTGAAAAATTACAATCACCGTCGATCAATGTTTCGAAAAAGAACGCTCCGATCAATATAGAATTACCGCCACCGCACGTCCTGGACCAAGTGCTGGGAGGACCGACGGCGACACCGTCCGTCCCGCTCACATACCGCATCAAGCTCGCTCGTCAAGCACTCCAGCAGGCGCACAGCTTGGCGCGGGTCCTCGCCTACCCGCTGATATGCCAGGACGCTGCATTTTCTTCGATTGCGCCCATGCCCGAGATTGGGCCATGGCTTCTCGACGCCTGGCTGGACCTCTGGTCGGCGCAGAAGCGGCTGGAGGGCGGCGAGGGCAAGTCGTCGCCGCTGCCGCTCATCAACATGGCGGTCGATGTGGCCAAGGCAGCCAAGGGCGACCATGCGGTCGCGGTGGTGACGAAGAACAAGGCGTGCACGACGCTGGTCTTGCTGTGCAGCGAGATGGTGGCGGCGCCCGAGGAACTGGCCGAACCGGACGCCGGTGGCGAGGCGGCCCGGGCCAGCTACTGCCTCGCGCTGGTGGCCATTGCCCAAGCGGCGCTGCAGTCGCCGACAACTGGTCGCCTGGCGGCGTCAAAGCTGGTCAATGAGCTTTCTCTCTTGCCGGCGCAATATCCTGCGCTTGGAGAAGACACCGATGTTTGGGTAAGATGGAGAAATAGACTGATTGATGTGCTGGGATGAAGAAGTGCTAACAAACAGTAGAGATGTGCTCTTCTCCTGCGTGAAGTAGTCAACCTGGAGCCGTTTCAGAGGCTGCCTGCCTCGACACATCCGTCGCTGTTCGAGGACGCAGAAATAAGGCGTTCTGTGGAAAGCATGCATCTGTCACATGAACAGCCGACTGGCCAAGGCAACGCAGTCAAAAGAAGAAGACTAAATGACCTAGCTGAAGAAGATACTACTTCACATGCGATAAAATGCCTCTACGCCGCTCTGGAGCTGAAAACACCTGTCGACGAGAAAGAGCTGGATTTGGCTCGTATTCTGTAAGGCTTGCCCACGAAATCATCGAGTCATGCACTAACATCTGATAGAAATGCGCTGGACACGTCGAATGATGCTACAAGATGCTTAGCTATCGACATGATGTCAAAATTGTGCTGCGCTGTTGATGACCAACTTTGTGGCATAGACGAAAGGCAGTGTGCCATTTGCTGTGGTAAAGCTAGTGCTGGAAAAAACATACAGGCGCACAGTATCAAGACTAGCATCCGTTCTACATTTGCCGAATTGATCCGCCAATCGAGCTTTCTGGAATCCCGCCGGCCACGGGTCGCTGCTATGCTTGCCTTGCGCCGGATTGTTCTCCATTGCGAGGATTCTACTGTTCTAAATTTGGAAACTTCTACTCTGGGCCAGTGGTGCCTGCAATCTTTGAACAGCTCTATACGAGAGCTACGCATTGCCGCTGGCAGAGTACTTGTCAGCTTCATGCCACCCAAGGCGACGCCCTATATTGACGATGGCCTACTTTCGCGAAATCGGAAAAACACAATCGCCCTCTTACGTTCGGTATCGGACAACGATCAGACGCATCTTGTTGAATCTCGCATCATGGTCTGGGGCCAGCTCGGTAGAGTGATGCCAGAGAACGAGCTCAATCTCGTCTTGATCAAACTTCTCGAGTATCTCGGCAGCAGCAACAGCTTTGAAGCCGCTGTTGCCTTTAATGAGCTCTTGAACCTGGCCGAGTCGCGCAGCACTACGCCACGCCGCTTGCTGGAACCTTACTGGAAAAGCCTGGCCTACATGGCGACAAAAGACATGGTTCACAGACCACAAAGGAGCAGAGCGATAGCAGAGCTCCTCCAAATTTCTGTAAACGAACTGTTACTGCTAATCCAAACGCACGCACTTCCCTGGCTGGTCTTGGACAAGCGCACCGAAGTGATTCAAAAGTTTGCCGAGGCACGACAAGAGAATATGGGCTGGCAGCCGCTGATGGACAATGCAAACCTGGCAGCCATCCTGTCGCTTCTCATGATTCAAGAAACTGATAATATCGAAACCTTTCTCAGGTCTCGCCTGAACGATGTTGGCCTTCATCTGCACGACCGGCCGATTGTCGAACTGCTACAGATTGAACCCGTCTTGATTGCGATTGAGCTCCTGAAAGCTGCTGGACAGGCAGATGGCACAAGAAAGCAAACCATAACGCAAGCTCTTCGGTGGATGGCCACCAGCATTCTGAGTGCGAGCCCTGATACGAAAAAGATAAAAAAAGGGAACATGATTGGCAGGTTTCTGCAGTCCCACATTCTAGGCTTGATGGCTCGTCTGACAGATGTCATCAACGACCCGGCCATGATGCACCCGGGTGAGATGGAACAGCGCAACTGCATTCGCGCCTTGGAGGAAATGATTAATCTCTGCCAGTCGCATGCGCGCATTGCTCGGCCACAGATATCCGCCTGCCTACTCGCGGCCCTGGCGCAAGAGCCCCTTCGAGATATTTCGCTATCATGCTGGGCCTCCATGTTGATGAACTTTGAAGAAGAAGATATTGAGGCGCTTCTAGAGACGACGTTCTTCATTGTCAAGCACTACTGGCCAGGCTTGAGCACATTCTCGACCGAGACTGCCAGTACTATGGTGTCCTTCCTGCTGGACCATTACGAAGCCATCGTTGAGAACAATATTAGCAGCCTGCCCTCTTTTGAGGGCATCCCTGCCTTGTCCAAGTTGGAAGCGAAGCTGCGAGCTCTTCGGCCTAAACTCCTTCCAGAAGAGCTGCTCCCCATTTTCGCCACCAGACTTCGCCATGAGAATTCGGGTGTCGTACAACAAGCTCTGAATGAACTTGTACCGTATCTTCGAACTCACCAGAGCGCTCTCTACACCTCCAACGTTTCCCAGACTGACAGTGTTGTCACAAGACTGATGCGAGCCTTGCTCGACTGCGCTTGCAGGTACAACAATCTCCATGGAAGCATCAGCCGTTTATGCGTCGAGTCAATGGGCCTGATAGGTTGCTTGGACTCGAATCAAGTTGAAACCGTCCGTGAGCAGCGGTCCATTGTAATCTTGGACAACTTTGAGAGCTTCCAGGAGACGACTGATTTCGCACTTTTTCTCTTGGAAGAGATTCTTGTACCGGCGTTCCTTTCTGCGACGGACACCCGCCTCCAAGGGTTTCTGTGTTTTGCCATGCAGGAGCTTTTGGACAGGTTCGAGATCAAAGCCGCCATTGCGATGCAGAATACTGGTGTCGTCGCCGGAAACGGTATTTATCGCAAATGGATCGCGCTGCCAGAAAATGTGCGCGAAGTCGTCACTCCATTCCTCACTTCCAAGTACATGGTCGCGCCCATGCTGCCCGTCAAAGTGGAATATCCAATCTTCAACCCCGCAAAGCCCTATGGCAACTGGCTTCGCTCCTTTGTTATTGAGCTCCTGCGAAACGGACAGCATCCCCACGCCGATATGCTCTTTGAGCCTTTGTCACGTGTCATTCGCGTCAAGGACTTGTCGACGGCTGAATTCTTGCTGCCGTACCTTGTGCTCCATGTTCTTCTTGGATCGAAAAGCACCAACCAAGACAAGGATCAGATTCTCCATGAGCTCACAAGCATTCTTGAGTACAGTCCATCGGAAGATGCCTCGTATGCTGAAAAGGAAGAATTCAAGCGTTACTGTCATGTAAGTCAAATCAGGCTCGCTCGATTCGCATTTACTAACTGTACTGCAGGCTGTGTTCCGGGTTCTCGACTACGCCATGCGCTGGGTGCACGGAAAGAAATCTTCAGGTAAACTGTCTTCTGAGAAGAAGGAGCAAGTTGCCAATATCCAGGGCATTCTGGACAGCATCTCGGCTGAGCTCATCTCGCAGCGGGCGACTGACTGTAATGAATATGCGCGCGCCTTGTTCCATCTGGAGCAGCATGTCCAGAAAATGGAGCAGCAGAAGCGAGAGCCCGGCGACCGCGACCGCATGCTCGAGCGACTCCAGGATATCTATGCCAATATAGATGAACCAGATGGCTTGGCAGGCATTTCGGCGCATCTTCATGCACTGGACATTAATCAGCAAATTCTGGGCCACAAGAAAGCAGGTCGGTGGACTGCGGCGCAGACGTGGTACGAGATTCAGCTAGCTGAAAAACCAGACAATGTCGACGTGCAGGTCGAGCTGCTCAGCTGCCTCCAACAGGCGGGCCAATATGACGTGCTTCTAAAAAATGTCGAATCAATGTTTACAGATTCAGCGAGCGATACGAAGATTATGCCATATGCTGTCGAAGCAGCCTGGGTCACTGGTCGCTGGGAAAGCCTCGGGAAGTTTATTGAACGGTTCCAAGGCGACCTGACTCAGGACTTCAACATGTCCCTCGCATCAGTCTTCTCGTCTCTTTATAAGAAGACAGACCACACAAATCTTTCTCAAACGGTGCAGGGGATGCGAGAAAAGATTGCCACAGCAATGACCACGTCGGCGACATCATCGCTACAAGCAGCCCACGACTCGTTGCTGAAATGTCACGTTCTTGCAGACTTGGAAGTCATTATCAATCTAAAATCTGACAAGGAGGATGTGCGAAAACAGGCCCTGGGTTTACTGGATAATCGGCTGGATATCATAGGAGCCTACTTTTATGATAAGCAGTACATCCTCGGAATTCGAAGAGCCGCCATGGAACTCATGCGGCCGAAGTTTTCCGATCTCGACATTTCCGCCCTTTGGCTCAGCAGCGCTCGCCTGGCTAGAAAGACCAATGCTACTCACCAGTCTTTCAACGCTGTTCTCCGCGCCTCGCAACTGGGAGATGACTCGTCCACAATCGAAAACGCAAAGCTTCTCTGGAAAGACTCTCATCGTCGACAGGCAATTCAGATGCTACAAGGCGCTATTGAACGCAACCGGTTCATGACACAGACTGGGGCTTCCATTACAGCAAGCTCCAGTAAACTTAGCCCACAGCAGAAGCTCCTGACAGCACGCGCGCAGTTGCTCTTGGCAAAGTGGCTTGATACCTCTGGACAAACACACGCAGTAGCCCTGCGTGAAAAGTATCAGCAGCCGCCAAAGACTCACTCGATGTGGGAAAAGGGCCATTATTCCCTCGGCCGCCACTACAAGAAGATTTTGGAGTCGGAGAAGCCTTTGAAGGTTGATGATCAGAGTGACAACTATGTCACTGGAGAGATTGCAAGACTGGTTATTGAAAACTATCTCAGGTCCCTCAACTTTGGAACAAAGTATCTCTACCAGACTCTACCAAGAATCTTGACGCTATGGCTTGATTTGGGTGCCCAGCTCGACAGAGCGCCGGAAGGAAAGGCGTCACTCTCGCGCGAACTTCACAAACGCCGCGTGGAACAACTCAATCTGCTGCACGCGTTCCTCGACAAGTACATCAAAAGGCTGCCAGCGTACATTTTTTACTCAGCCCTACCGCAGATTGTCGCTCGTATCGCGCATAACAATGCCAATGTCTTTGAGCGGCTCACGCACATCATCATCAAAGTCGTCCAAAGCTACCCGCAGCAGGCTCTTTGGAGCGTGATTGGCGTCATGACGACGAAACAGGCTGGAGAGCGAAGAACACGAGGGACACAGATATTACAGACGCTACGCAGCACGTCTCGCAAAGTGGAAGGTTCGTCGTATGATCTCAAGCAGCTTCTGCGCTATGCGGAAAAGCTGGCCGAACAACTACTTCTCGCCTGTACCAATGGCGATTTCCACGGCAACAAGACGGTGCATGCAAGCCTCTCGCGAGATTTGCGCTTCAATCACAAGTGCACCCCCTGTCCGCTTGTTGTCCCGGTAGAGGGCACACTGACCGCCGCGCTGCCTACTGCTTCCGAGTACTTTAAGAGTCACAGGCCGTTCTCACGAGATGTGGTCACAATTGACTGCTTCCTGGACGATGTCCTGGTGCTGAGCTCGCTTGCCAAACCACGCCGACTGACAGCGCGCGGCAGCGATGGCAAGATTTACATGCTGCTGATCAAGCCCAAGGATGACCTGAGAACAGATCAGCGTCTGATGGAGTTTAACAGCATGATTAATCGGTCGCTGAAGCGAGACGCCGAGTCGAGCCGAAGACAGCTGTATATCCGAACGTATGCTGTCGTGCCGCTGAATGAAGAATGCGGCATCATTGAATGGGTGCCTGGCATCAAGACGATGCGTGACACGCTGCTCACATTGTACTCGGCGCAAAAGATTCACCCGGATTACATGGCGCTGAAACAGCTGATGGACGAAGCATCGGGATCCGAGAGCAAGATACGCATCTTTACGGATGATGTGCTGGGCCGGTTCCCGCCTCTGCTGCCGCTCTGGTTCATCCAGCAATTCCCCAACCCGTCGGCGTGGTTCGCGGCGCGGCTCCGGTACACGCGTTCGTGCGCCGTCATGTCCATGGTGGGTACCATCTTGGGTCTCGGCGACCGGCACGGCGAAAACGTCAACCTGGAGGAGGGCAACGGCGGCATCTTCCACGTGGACTTCAACTGCCTCTTTGACAAAGGCCTGACGTTTGCCAAGCCGGAGCGGGTGCCGTTTCGGCTGACGCACAACATGGTGGCGGCCATGGGCATCTACGGCTACGAGGGCCCGTTTCGGCAGTCGTCGGAGCTGACGCTGAGCATCCTGCGGCAGCAGGAGGAGACGCTGATGACGATTCTGGAGGCGTTTATCTACGACCCGACGCTGGACCTGCAAAAGGAGAAGCGCGCGAGAAAGAGCGATGCGGCGGTGAAGCTGCAGCCGCAGAGCGTCGTGGATAGCATCAAGAGAAAGGTCAAGGGACTGCTGCCGAATGAGAGCATTCCGCTGTCGGTGGAGGGACAGGTGGAGGAGCTGATAAAGCAAGCGGTCGATCCGAGGAACTTGACGGCCATGTACATTGGATGGTGTCCATTCTTGTGAGGCGATGATTTTTTATGTGTATATATAATAGTGTGTATCTTGGGGGCGCATAGCACATTGGGTGGCGTTTAAAAAATATCAATACTTTCACTGTTCATTACCCGGCCATCTTCAGGTCAATCTTATTGTGTTATACTTGTCATGCAATATTGTCTGCGATCATCATCATGCACGGGTGAGTCTGCAGTTGACACCGCCCTCGACGGACAGCGTCAGGGAAAGCTTCTCCGTCCAGGGCCCATCATCCGCCGCTTCCACCGACGCAAACGCCTGCGCCATGCGGACCAGGACATAGGCCGCCTCCGTCAACGCGTACTGCTGGCCGAGGCAGATGCGCGGGCCGCCGCCAAACGGTACGTAGTCCTGTTGTCACGCGTTAGCCAGGATAACCTTTTTACAATAAATGACAAAATGAAAAAGGGATTGGGGATTCCTGCACACACACACACACACATACCCATCCGTGGTGGCGCTGGGGCGCGGCCCAGCGCTCCGGGCGAAACTCGAGGGCGTCGGGCCCGAACAGGTCCTTGCGGCGGTGCATGGCCCACAACGAGTAGATGACGGCCGAGCCCGCGGGCACCAAGACCGGCGCGGTGCCGCGGGGCCCGCCGCCGGTCGGGAGGATGGTGTCGCGGACGGCGAGACGGCTGTTTTGGAATACAGGAGGATACAAGCGAAGAGCTTTGTGTCATGGTTAGCTGGAACAAAAAGGGCACTATAAGCCCCCCCCTTTTCAGTAGCTTACTCTCGTTGAGGATGTACTTGGCAAACTTGAGCGCGCGGAGCTGCTCGTAGCTCGGTGGCGCGCCGCGCAGGTCCTCAATCTCGCCGCGCAGCGTGCGCCAGATGTCCGGCCGCCGCGAGAGCACGTGGAACGTGCTGCTGAGCAGGCTGGCCGTGGTATCGCGCCCCGCGCCCATCATGCTGAGGATCTCGTCGCAAATGTGCTCCCTGTCGTCAATGGCCCTGGCGAGCTCCCTGAGGAAGCAGTGTCGCGGCGGCGGCCCGTCGCCGTCCTCGCGCGGCGGCTGCTGCTCCCCCTTGTCCCCGAGCACGGCAGCCTCCTCGGCCTGGATCGCCGCGCGCAGCGCCACGGCCTCGTCGACAAAGGCGCCGACGTAGTCGCGGCAGATCCGGCGCGCCGCGTCCTCGCGCGGGTCCCTGCGGTAGAAGCGGTCCAGCGGGCCGCGCCGCGCCTTTTCGGCGACGTGGCCGACCGAAAAGTCAAAGGCCGCGCCAAAGGCCTGGTCGCGGGCCGACGGCCGCGCCAGGGTGTGCGCCGAGTGGCCAAAGAGAAACTCGCTGGCCGAGTCGAGCGTGAAGCGGGTAAAGTACGCTTGCAGGTCCACGACTCCTCCTCCTCCTCCGCCGCCGCCGCCGGGCAGCACCCGGAGCAGCGCTTGGACGTGCCGCTCCAGCATGGCCAGGTCGGTGACCTGCTCCCGGGCGAAGCTGGGCCGCAGCCGGGCCCGCGCGTGTGCCCAGGCCTCGCCCTCGGAGACAAAGATGCCGCGGCCGAGGAAGCGGCCGAGGAGGGCCTTGCGGGCGGCAATGGAGTAGTCCTTGCTGCAGGTCGCGAGCACCGCCCGGACGTTGTCGGGCTCGGCCGTGTGGACCGTCTGCCGGCCCTGGACCCAGGTGTAGTAGGTGTAGGCGCCGAGGTCCTGGAAGCGCTGCGCCGTCGAGGCGAGGAACGTCTTGTCGCGCGCCGCGGCGACGGTGGCGACGAGCGCGTCAAGGCCAAAGACGGGATCCCTGTGCGGGTAGGCGGCTGGACGCTCGCAGCCGGCCAGGGCGTAGGCCCGGCCGAGCGACCGCCAGCCCGTCAGGTAGCGCACGATGCGGTAGCTGAGGAAGACGAGGACGCAGAGCAGGGCCAGGTTGCGGAGAGCATGCTCGCCGAGATGGGCGGATGCGGATTCAAGGTGTCTTGACGCCATGGCAACAGGCGGGAATACGGGAGTGGAATGGATGAAAGATGGATGAAGACGAGGTCAGGTATCGATCAAGATTAATCAAGATGGACGATTCTAGTCGCCGTGGTATTGTCACTGGGGACGAAGCAACGGCCACCCAAGTTTGCCTGTCTTGGTCAAATCCAACAAAGCTGCGCAAGGACAACGGGTTGATATTGAACAAAGCAAACCTCTGTGTGTCCCGTACTTTGTAGCATCAGGGCGGGAAAGACCAGATCCGGGCCCGATTTCGGGGTTTATCCGATAATTGCCCCCCCCTCTTCAGCTGTCATAGTGCAGCGATGTAAATGCGTCGTATATATATGTCCTACTTTGGAGGTGTGACCCGCTACAGCATCGCGGGGAGGGGGGGATAAAATCCTGCAGAATTTACCTGTTCGGGCCCGATCGCGCGGGTATTATCCGACCCTATTAGACCCAAAGGATGGTAAGTTGTCGCGCAGCCGAGAGTCCGCATCTCGGGGGCTCTTGCGAGGCCGAGGAGGGGGACCTCTGACCTCATCGGACCGGAAACACACCCCTCAGCTGGCCACACTGGGGGCACGTAGAGGCGAAGTAGCGCATTCTGGGGGTGACGTGGCCTTGAGGGGCTTGCGAGTAGAAACTTTGTTGCTTGGGTAGAATGCGGGAGTTGTGTAATGATTGTGATGCAGTATTCAGCCTGTGTGCTTGCGTCTCACGAGTCACGCCTCAGCCCTGCGCCGACGGGTAATGTACGTTATGGCCAATGTCAACATCTGCAGCGGGTTGAGGAATGGACTCGACAGGACGTGGTTCTCTCGAACAGACAGATGAAAAATTGTAGAAAACTCTTCTTCTTCTTTTTTTTTTTCATTTTTCAGTTTGGTTGGGATACTTGTATAAGACATGGGGGAGCAAGAAGCCGGAATTTGTGATGAGACGGCCTGTCTGATCAGTAGGGTTGACGCACGTCCGTCTTCGGGAACGAGCAAACATTCGTCCAGCAACTTGATACAACTCTCCATACACTCCAATTTCCCGACCAAGTCAGGTTGAACCATGCCCATCGCCATTCTTTGGTTTTCCGTCACTTGGCCGGCCCATGCCGCAGCTGCACCGCCCGCTCCTCCAGATGCTTGCCGTGAAACTCGGCCAGCGGACTCGGTATCCCGCGCATGACCTGCTCGACCCGCTGCATGAGCACCGGCCGCGGGTTGCACGGCCCGTGGTCCACGCGCGGCTCGTCCGTCGTCTCCCCAATGTCGTGCACCACCATGGTGGCCATCACGCGGTCGAGGTCCGCCAGGCTGCGCCCGACGACGGTCTCGGGCAGCGGCCAGAGGCCGGCCCGCGCGAGACAAAAGGTGATGGAGCCGAGGGCCATGGACTCGCACTGGTGGTGGCGGACGCGGCTCGCGTGGCGGCACCACCGCGGACCTTCGTCGACGACGGTGAGGCGGTCGGTCACATCGCGAACGATGTCGAGCAGCTTCTGTATAGTCTGGCTCCGAATAGCGTCGATGCGTGCTGCAGCTCCCCGTATTAGCACTCCGCTGAACAAAAAAATCTATCTCTCTTCACTAATGTCCAATATCTCACCAATGATATGCGGAGCCTGTATCTCGTCCCCCTCGTCCGTCCTTGCAGATGGCGGCGGCGCTTCTTCCATCAGCATACGATGCGCCACGAGGCGGAAATCGTCTTTGCGCCCAAACTCCCAAAATATCCACAGCAGCTTGGGCTGGATCAAGTTGGCGTCCCTTGCGACCTCGGCCGTCGCCGCCATCCAGACGTCAATCCACGGCGCCAGCAGCGCCGTGGCGTCGTAGTAATTCGTCAGTACCGCAAGGTCGTACAAGTTGTCGACGGACAAGATGTGCGGGACCAGGGCGACATTTGCGTGCGCAATGTTCAGAAACACTTGCATAGGCGCGGGCTTGTCTTGCTTCAGGGCCACGGTCCAGCCCGCTTGGCCGTTGTCGTTGTTGCTGTGCTTGTTGGCCTCGACAAAAGGACCGTACAGCATGCGGTCAAAGACGGGAGAGACCCGGGCCAGTGTGCGCGAACAGACGAGGAAGTCGGCATGCAGCCAGGAAGCATCGCCTGTTCCGGGTTCGCCTCGGCCAACTTGGAGCGTGAGATCACCTCGGCGATCCACTTGAACAAAGTCGCTGCACATTCTGAGAGTTGTAAGGAGTATGTGGAAGATTGTGTGTCAATGTCAATATCATTGTCGAGCGTCAATTGAGTACATCTAGCTCTATTTAAACTTCCAAACCAACGTATACAGCCAAATCACTGCTGGGCTCCTCTCGTAACTTGGTTGCGCGGTCCACTCTCGTGTTTATTCTTGGCCTTTGTTCCTGGCTAGGGCAGTGCTTATAGACTCGAACAGGGCATTATATGCAATTAGTGTGGTGGGCCTACGGCACCAGCCGGCAGATCGAACAGGAGTTATCAGAGGTACTAGAAGTTGCTCAATTTATTTTGCTAAATCTATCTGGCCTGTTTTAAACGTAATGCTTGAAAGACGATCTGGTATGTCACTCATAATATCCTTCATGGCGTTTCTAAGATGCTGACTAGGATTACAGGCTTGATGGTCTAGAGCATCACCCCCTTTGGCGTGTCCGATGACATGGACAACCACGGCATCCAGTTTTGCATATAAATCCAGCGCGCTATACTGGACCTCTGCTGCATCTGGCAACGGCCAGAGCTCGGCACGGGAGAGGCAAAACATGAGTGAGCCGAGAATCATGGACTCGCAGCGGTGCGAGCCGAGCCACGTCGCGTGGCGGCACCACCGCGGGCCCTCATCGACAACGAGGAGATTTTGAATCAGGGACCGAAACACACCGCAGAGCGATCCGATTGTCTGCAGCCGAATTGACATGATGTGCTCTGCCAAATGGTCAGTTCTGGCTAGTCATTTCCACTTACACCACACCCCTGTGGATACTGACCTATAGTGTCGGGAGGCATTTGCAGAACTGTCAGATCTGCCTTTGCAAACTTTGGGCAACTTTCTGTAAATTTCCTAGTCGCACCGAAGAACTCCTCACGACATCCCAGAGCCCAATAGATACTCATCGCCATGAGCAACTTGTCATTGCTGCCTTGCAGCTCGAGCGCGACCGCCTGCGCCCAAGCCGTTGTCCACGGTCGCAGAGCCGCCGTGGCACCATATTTGTGCGCGACGACGGTCAAATCGTACAGTGCTTCGATAGATGGATGTACCGGCATCTTGTCGAACCGCGCGTGGATGGCGTACAGCAAAATGGCCAAGCAAGCCGGCTTGTCGTGAGGCAGCTCGATGGTGAGTCTATCCTGCGAGAGCAGAACCCCCCCTGGTTCCTGCTCATCGCGAGCCCTGTAGAATAAATCATCGAAAAACGGCGAAGCGCGAGACAGAGCGCGGGAGCAGGCGACAAAGACGACGGGCGGCGCGCTACTGTGAGCGGCGCCAACGCGGAGTTGCGCATCGCCGGAATCGTCGAATTGAATCTCGCAGACAGACATGTCGGAGGTTTCGTGAGCTTCTGCAATCCATCACAGCATTTGCAAATATTATATCCTCTGCCTCTCGACAACTCACTCACACAACTCCACATTGCATGATGTCACGATTGGTTCAAATCGACTACAAACTACCGACAGCGCCTATTTTTATCGCAAGCGTGGCTGTGTTGCCGAGCTTCGCCTTGGCCCCGGGGCATTTACAGCCCACTCTTTGAATACGCTTTGGTTCGCCAGTCAGCCAAGTCTGCCTCGAGATTGATCCCCAGAATCGCATCGGGACACGAATGCTAAAAAAAGAAAAAAAGGAATACGAAATGGGGAGCGAATCGGTTAATCATCCATCATCTTCAGCCACTTTGTACAGAATCGCCCAGAATGGAAGGCTGCGGCGGTGGCTGGACGGGAATGGTAACTAGCTTCAAGCCTTGTACTTAACTGTGTGCATACTATCGTGAAGAGATTTGCTAATTTATGCAGTTGTCGTGATTTTGAAAACGTACTCATTGTCACAATGGGTGAGCGAATAGTCATTCTTGACAAACATGGGGATACTAGAGTACAGTTGCAACCAAACTCTCAGCTAGACACGACCATCTACATTGCTTGTTCGCGCGCTTTGGCTCGGGCATCACCAGTCTTGCACTCCGAAATACGCCAAAACTTGGTGACAGACGACGCCCCAGAACATCAACATACTATACACGATTCGGCCCTCCAAATCCACGGCAGCGATGACGACTCGTTGGCCATACTTCTCAACATTTCCCATGCGCATTTCCTCGCGGTGCCGCGCACGCTCACCATCAGCCAACTGTACAACCTGACAGTCTTGACGTCCTGGTACCACTGCACAACCCTATTGCTCCCTTGGGCCGGCGCATGGATCGCCGGTATCCAGGGTACTGCGGTGCGCACGTGCGACTTGGCCATGATGCTCTGGGTGTTCTGGGCGCTCGAATTCAAAGACGATGTGCGAAGAATAGCACGCAGGATGGCGGTAGAACTAGACGCGCCCGAGTTTGCCCAGGCCGCTCGTCTCTGGGGCAACACGACAACAGCAGCAGCCAGTATCCTAGGTGCGATGCTGCCTCTCCTGCATTCGAGGTTCTATCAAGTCTAATTTGATTCACAGACTGCGTGTCCCAGACCCGCCTGCGCTCCTTGCACGCCCTTTTCCAAGTCGCCCACGACATGCTCGAGAAGCTGCTCGTCCTGGAAGAGAGCCCACGGTGGTCGCGCTTGGTCGCGCAGCTCGGCCCCAAGCGCTGCCGCCAGGCGACACGCGCGCTCCTCACGTCGTCGCTCTACACCGTCGGCCTGTGGCCGCTGCCAGAATCTGTCGCTGTGCAGGAGAGCGTGGCCGAGGTGTACTCGAAGCTGGTCGCGGTGAGCAGCCACGACCACATGGGCTGCGAGTTTGGGCTCTTTTGGTGTAAAAAGATGCAGAACGCGCTGAACGCGCAACTTGGGGGGATAGAAACGCTGCATGGCGACGATAGTGCGGATGTTGTGGAGGACGTCTCATGATGCACAAAGAGTTGGAGTCTTTGTGCGTGGCGTAGCATTGAGCCATGACCATCCAAGGTTCAACTACCAGAAGGTCTTATTATTAATTGAATAAGATTTTTTCTGCAGCCAGACTGTTGTTCCTAATACAATGCTACGTTGCTAATTGTCACCACCCGGCGTGTTGCCGCTGTTGGCCTGGTCACACATGTCACTTCACCCAGCGGCCTGAACCGGCCATCACTCTTCCTGCCAGTCTCTCTGCGGGCAACACTTGAAGTCTACACAACCTTTGATTCCACCAACCTAGTGTCATTTCAATTGCCGGCCAAGCATCGTGCTGCTTATGGAGCCGAGTCTGCCCTGCCCTGTATTTTCCGAGTAAACAAGGCAGCAGAACATTGCCGAGTCACCCGATCCGCCCGATGCATATTGATAAACACCGCAGCAAAAGAGCGTTGAATGAGAATCTAAAAAGCGGCACAAACAACGAGAGTGACGTGGCGTACTGCAGTGTGACTGGCATTCGGAGCTTCCTGCTCCCGGAGCAAGTAAGTAGCACATGTTGGCTCTAAGGCGGGGAGCGGAAACCCTCGTATTCCTTGCGTAAAATATACATTTGTCACCTCGAGTTAGTTTTATTGCCCTGTACTAGCCTTTTATAATGGACCGTGTTTGCTCTCATCTGGGATCTGGGACCTGGGCGTCCAGCAACCCAAGCAAGTCTTCAAATCTACCGAATCGCAAGTACAAGGCTGCCGAGAAATGGCTTGGCGCAGCTGATGACACTTTCCGGAGATCAAGGGACCCCCCGGTAAAGTACGGGTAAGTTGGTGCTGTTTCGGATGTACTATTGGTGGCGTTTGACTCATCTGTTTTTATCACCGAGGTGTCAGATGGCCTACTGCTAGTCTGGCTACTAGCTGACCTGGCCCTCTCGAGAACAGAGACACGTCGATTGCTGAACAGAAGGGCGCGCCCGTAAGGCGGGGGATGTGAGTACTGGATAATCTGCAGCGGGCGCCTCGGCTACAGCCCTTCGGCTGATGCCCTTGTCGGTTCTAGATTAAATGCAAGTGATCCGCTGCATCCTCGTTTACTCTTCATCTGCAGGCTTCGGAAACTTGGGGCAACTCTATGCCCCATGCCCCGTCACTTTTGCCAAGCACAGCCATCACCCATCCCGTCGCTTGGCAGCATCTCTGCGGCAGGGCCGGGGCGAGGAACATGTTGGTGTCGCGGCAGGTCTCTTTTGTCCACACCAATTCCGCAGTGGAAGCCTCGTCTCCAGACTTCCTCTATCGAACTCTTGGCAAAGCGCAAACATCTGCACACACCACACACATGCATCATCGTTTACTCGGTGCGCGCTGGGGGAGCACACACCAAACGACACACCAAACGCAGGGGCCGCGTTCCGCTGCGAGTACCATGTTTGTGTTCCGAAGCGCCCGCAAGAGGCCCTATTGCCACAGGTTTGTACTGTCTCGCAAAGTTGCGTAGGGGTATATTTTGTCCCCCGCCGAAATCGCAGAGACCCGTAGTATTTATTATAAGAACATGGAGGGACTATCTTTCAACTTCTCAAAGTCATCCTAGACGGGATCAAACGGAGACGGCGATTGACGAGGTGGAATAGTACAATACTTCTTCAATTTTTTCTTTTGGTCATTTGGGCGCGCACTATACACCGCTTTCGTCGTTCACCATGTCGGACAAGTCGGATAACCAGGCCCGGGAACGCACCACTGGCGATATCCCGGACGAAAAGACTCCAATCGTACGCAGGCCACACAGCCATCATCATTGCGATCATCGTAGATCTAACCCCGTATCTTAGACGCATCAAGATGAGCGCCTCGGCGTCGTGGACCAGACTGACACACAGGCCGAGGCCACCAAGAAGAACCTCCACATCACCGACGATGACCTTCTCGAGGCCAAGGAGCTGGCTGCGACGTATTCACTCGACGAGGTGAAGCGCGTGAGTACTGGCGCCTTGATGGTATCTTTTTCTCATTTTGTAAAGTGTTGCTAACGCCGTCACCAAGTTGATGACGCACGTGTACAAGATTCACAGACGCGATCCCAACTTTCCCGCCGCCATCATCAACAAGATTGATGAATTCCTAAGTCAGTCCCGGAGCATTGGCCCGTCCACATGCCCCTCAGTACCGCTAACCTTGACACCCCTCTTTCTCCAGGCGACAGTGACATCTTCGCGAACCCGGACAAGCACGGGCCCATCATTGCCGAGATGAAGATTGAGGCCGCCCTGCTCACCAACAACTCGCCGTACGCCGAGGTCCGCGCCGTCGTCGACAACAAGGACGACCCGGCCATGCCCGCCTCCACGATTCGCGCCTGGCTCATCGGCCTCGTCTTTGCCTGCGCGCTCGCCCTGATCAACGGCCTCTTCGACCCGCGCTTCCCGTCCATCTTCATCGCCCACACGGTCCCGCAGCTGCTCGCCTACCCGGCCGGCACCCTTCTCGCGCGCGTGCTGCCCGACCGCGGCGTCACGGTCCGCGGCGTCCGCCACAGCCTGAACCCAGGGCCCTTTAACAAAAAGGAGCACATGCTCATCACCATCATCAGCGCCGCGTACGACGCGACGCCCTACACGAACCAGATCGTCTGGATCCAGGTCCTGCCGCAGTACCTGAACCAGGGCTGGGCCCGCAACTTTGCCTACCAGCTCTGCGTCGCCCTGTCGACGGCGTTTATCGGCTACGGCTTCGCGGGCATGACGCGCCGCTTCATCGTCGGGCCGGCGCACTGCATCTGGCCCAGCTCGCTGGCCACGGTTGCGCTCAACACGGCGTTTCACTCCTCCGACGCCAGCCTGCCCGTTCCGGGCCCGTTTGGCACGACCTGGCGCTGGACCCGGATCCGGTTCTTCATGGCCGCCGCCGGCGCCATGTTTGTCTACTTTTGGCTCCCAAACACCCTCTTTGGCGCCCTGAGCTCCTTTTCCTGGATCAGCTGGATCGCGCCCGACAACCGCATCCTGACCGCCATCACGAGCACCAGCACCGGCCTCGGCCTCAACCCGATCCCGACCTTTGACTGGAACATCATCACCACCCGCGCCGACCCGCTCTACACGCCCGCTTTCACCACGTTCAACTACTTTGCCGGCACCTTCCTGTCCATGTTCATGGTCATTGGTCTCTACTTTAGCAACGCGTTCGGCACCGCCCATATGCCCATCAACTCCAACCTACCAATGGACCGCTTCGGCAAGAGGTACAATGCCACGCGCGTGCTAAACGAGCACGGCATTCTCGACCTGGACAAGTATAATGCGTACTCGAAGCCCTATCTTTCGTCTGGAATGATTACATTTTACTTTTGGTTCTTTGCCGTGTACAGCGGCTCCGTCACCTACGCTTTCCTTCAGTATCGAACCGAGATCTGGGAAGGAATCAGAGCGGCATTTCGTAGCACGTTCAAGTCGAACCAGTCTGCGCGCCAACAAGTCGGCATCACGGATGTGCACACGCGTCACATGAGCAAGTACAAGGAGGTGCCTGATTGGTGGTATCTCATTGTTCTTCTCCTCTCGGCTGCCCTCGGGATGACGTCAATGGCCGTTTGGCCCACGGGCACCAGCCCGGCCGTGGTCGTGTTTGGCATCATCATGTGCGCCATCTTCGTGGTTCCAATCGGCATCATGTATGCCATCACCGGCTTCCAGCTTACCCTCAATGTTCTAGCTGCCTTTATTGGCGGTGCCGTCTCCAACGGTAATGCCGTCAGCATGTCCTACTTCAAGACGTATGGCTACCTGCCCTGCAATCAAGCTCTCAACTTTGCTCAGGTTCTCAAACTTGGCCACTACGTCAAGATTCCGCCCCGTATTATATTCTGGGCTCAGCTGGTTCCCACTTTGATTTCGACAGTCATCTTCATCGCTCTTCTCCAATACCAGCTTGACATTGACAAGATCTGCACTCCACAAGCGCCCTTTCGGTTCATCTGCCCTGCATCAAACTCCTTCTTCACTTCGGCTGTGCTTTGGGGGACTGTTGGGCCTACGAGGCAGTTTGGTACTGGAGGCCCGTATTCTACGCTTCTTGTCGGCTTTCCTGTCGGTGTCGTCATTGTGCTGGCCTTCTGGGGCCTGGGTAAGCGGTTCCCCAAGAGTAGTGCGCTTCGCAGTGTGCACCCAGCGGTTTTGATCGCCGGCGCTGTTGCCTGGGCCCCTTATAACCTGGTACACATTTGGCCTGCTGTTCCCGTCGCGGCCTTCTCTTGGTTGTTTGTTCGCAGGAACTATCTTGCGTTCTGGTCCAGGTACAACTACGTCCTCTCCGCGGCTTTTGCGACTGGCATCGCCATCTCAGCAGTTGTGCAATTCTTTGGCCTCGCGTTTACCAAGGTCGAGATCAACTGGTGGGGAAATAGTGTTGTTGGCCAAGGATGCGATGGTATTCCATGTCCCCTTCTGCCCTTGGCCAAGGGTCAAGCGTTTGCTCCTAAGCCTGATGGTAATTATTAAATTTTCAGAAGAGACTGGAGCTGAAAACTCGACTTGAACCATGTATTGAGATGCTCTACATTTAATTGGGAATGTTTTTAATCACACATGTCTTTAGTCATTAGAAAATGTATGTGACCAACCTGTAGTCACGGTAGTACAGCAGGCAATCTGTTCCAGGTTGAAAGCATTGTCACACCGCTGTAAATTTTAACGGATACTTTCTTCAGAAGCGCCCAGACAATGACGCCCGTTTTTTATTGCCCATCAGCTTCGCGAATACGAGCCTGTATCGCATTGGATTGGTCCTGCGGTGACGGGTGACACCTCAGCCTTACCAGGCAGCAAGCTGTTCTAACCGGAACAGTCACTGTTCAATCAGCCTTGTATCCCTGTATAAAAAAAAGGTAAAACTGACCCGAGTTGATGCCTTTTCCCCTCATCCACACTTTCGGCTTCGTCGCACATTGATCATGATGAAATACAGCTCGTGCCAATTTCGACAGGATTGGCGCTACGCCGTGGAGCAGGAGTTTGCCACTTCAGATGGCCAGCCTGTTCCCTACGCACCGGGCGGGCATCAAGGTTGGGGTGACGAAATCGCCAAAATTCCACTGCAAGATGCTTCGGAAGGTTATATCAGCAGCGATGGCAGCCGCATGGCGATTGCCGCGGGCGAAGATGTCCACGTGTTTGACACCAAGACACAGAAGACGATTGCCATCCTCAAGGCACACATGACGGCAGTGTCTGACATTGCGTTTCAGCCAAACAATGCGAATATTCTGTTGACGAGCAGTCCAGACATCTCTACGTGGACGGGTGGGAAGGTAGAGGTTGAAGAAGACGCTGTGATTATTGTTTGGAGACTTGACGAGCACACACTTGCAGCGACCCCAGAGACCACGGTAGGCTCCTCAGTTGCCCGAGCCAGCGCTGCGGCAGCGCTTGACCAACTTGTCCAAGCTGGCATCGAATTCGGACCCGAAGAAAGGGAAGAACTGGAGAAGCTGATTGCGCCGAGCATCCAGCGCATGGTCACGAAGCACGCCTTGGAAAGCAAGACACGAATCACGGCCGACTGCAAACTTTCTCTGGAAGCAGCGTATTCAGTCCATCCGGCCGCTCGATGGTGTACCTGCCCGGCAACGCGCCAATGTCCAACGACGTGGCCCAGTGGGACATGTGCATCTGCCACACGGAGAACATGTTGACCCCCGTCCTGACGCTGTCGGGCCATACCGACAACATTATATGGACGGGCTGGAACCACGACGAAAGCCTCTTTGCCAGCGCCTCGTGGGACAGCACCGTGCGTGTCTGGAACGCCGCCACGGGCGAGCCGGTGCACGTCTTTCGCACCGGCGACGGATGTCAGAACTGGACGGCCGCATTCTCTCCGGATTCAAAGTATCTCGCCGTCGCAGAGGGCACCACCCGTCTGCACATTTACAATCTCGACGGTCGTGACGGGGCCGCGAAAGCAGATCCTGACGAAGAAGCGCACTGGGTGTTCCGCGGACAAAAGGAGTGCGACGGAACGCACCGGACGCTGGCGTGGCACCCCAACTGCACGTGGCTCGCCGTCGGCAAGGACCAGGGCGACGAGCTGCTCCTCCTCGACGTCAGCCGCAGGACGGTGCTCCAGAAGCGCACCCTGTCCACGGCGGCCGCGCGCGTCGACAGGGAGGAGCTGCGGTGCATGCTCGCGCACCACCCCGGCGTCGGCGAGGTCCGCTTCGCCGACGCGGGGCGCAAGCTCGTCGCGTGGACGGACGGCGACGACAGCATCGAGGTGTACGACCTGGTCAGGGAGCACAAGTGGCGCTTCGGCCGCGGCGGCACAGAGGACGGCGTGCCTGGCGCCGACGCCTGGCGCGATGAGCACGGCAAGGTGACGAGCCCGAGCGGCACGGGCATGTTGGTGTGGGAGAGGGAGGGGGAACTGTGCATGGCCAGTCTCGATGGAGATGCGATTCGATTTTGGTCCATCAAACTGGACTAAGGGTTGTTCCCACGTGTTGCTACTTTGTTCGGCTACAACTAGTCACATTGGTCCCATACTAAGAAATCATCACGCCTCGGCATTTTGCTTGAAAGTTACTTAAATACATGGTCTATATAAAAGGCTGCAGCGCGGCTTTAATCTTGGAGACTACATTCTGCGATCCCTTGCCCACAACGCCACCCGGCAGGAGCACGTCCTGTATCCCCTGCGCGACGCCGTCGTTGCCGCCCATGTCCTGCTCCACGACAGGCGCAGAATTGACCGCCATGGTGATGCAGGACATGTATCTCGTAACCGATATCGCCAGCTTGACAGCCTCATCTCCTGTCTGCAGAGCAGATGGCAATTCCATCCCCATCTTTCCCTTGTGGACTTGCTCCTTGTCAGCCGAGGTGCGCCGCGCGCCGCTGTTGTTCTTGGGCCAGAGCAAGTTGGTGTAAAACGTATTCTCCGGGAAAAAGTGCAGCGCCAGCAGGGCCTTCAAGTACGCCCTGCCCTCATCATCCTCGGTGAGAAACCGGAGAGCGTCAGGGCCGAGGGCCGCAAACGCCTGATCAGACGGCGCATACAGTGTTCCTCCTCGGCTGGCAAGCGCCTCGTCGAACCCCGACACCTGGATGGCGCGCAGCAGCGTGTCATAGCGGCCCTTGGCGCGCAGGACGTCGAGCAACGGTGGCCGCGGCTGCACCACCTGATCGGTGCAGTAGATGAGGCCGTTGCTCGCACGGATGCTGGGCTGCGTGAACCGGCCCGCCTTGTCCACCGTCCACCCGTCTTCCGCGAGACGAATAGGAAAGACCTGCGGCCCGTTGCTCGTAGCGGGCGTGTGCACTGTGGGGATATTGGTCATGCCGCGCAGATAGGCCTCGTCGATGAAATGCTTGCTAATGTGCATGGCCAGCACGCTGGCATCATCGGCGGCGGCAGCAGCCACGCGCGCCGCTAGGCCAGGTTCCTTTTCCCAGGCCTTGTTCACAGGCAAAAACAGCGTAAACTCGCCATCGGAGGCGTCGGCCAGCAGGCCAATCAGACTGGGGTGCTGCTCCAGCAGCCGGTGGTAGGTGCTGGCCTCGGGCAGCGCCTTGATGATGTTGTAGATGGTCTCGCCTTGGTGCGTGCTGTCGCTGGCCGCGAGCGGATAGCTGGCTTCAATCTGCCGAAACGCAACTTCCAGGTCATCCGGGCTAGGCTGCAGCATCGCGTGAGATGTAATGGTGAATGTGGTTGTGGGAGGGAGAACGAGGCTGGGTCAGCTGTCGAGGGGCCGAGTGGGCTACGATGGCGCTGGGCTAGTCAAATAAGCTTCAGAGCCGTACAATTTACCAACCATTATACGACACATTTGCCAAAGAATGGCGGAAATGCCTTATCTGAAGCTGGACCTTTCTTTGGCGTTTATAACATACATGCCAGCGCGATGCAATTGGTGAACTATAGGTGCAGGTCGCCTCACACTTTGGCCGCAACACACCAAGTACATCCATTCACAGCAACCTGACATTCTGCGGAACGCGCCGCACCTCATCGAGCCCTAAATAAAACACCGCGCTAGACTTGGTTTTCTGGCGTCACCCAGAGCAGCACACTCTCGCCCTCGTCCAGCTCTGCCTCCACGCCCCCTGCCCCCGCGACCTGCTCCTCGCCCGTCCACACATTCCGGACCTCGTACGTCCGACTCGCATCCAAGCCGAGATCCGTCCACGACGCCGCCACCGTCTGCTTGCCCGGCACCGTGCTCCCGAACCCGCCCTGGCCCTGGTCCGGCCCGTAGTTGGCCAGCACCACCACCGCCCGGCCCGTCGCCGCCGCCGGGCCCGCGATCCACGCCTGCAGCTGCCGGGCCTCCTGCCCGCCGCCGCCGGGGTTGCGGGGCTGCACGGGATACGTCGCCGCAAAGTCGGCCACGGCCAGCGCTTCGCTACTCGTCAGCAGCTGCACGCCCAGGTCGTCGAGCCGCGCGAGGTCCGACCCCATGATGAGGTTGGCGCCCGCCGCGATCCAGTGCGTCATGATGGTCCGCCGCTGCGCGTCCGAGACGCCCGTGACGCCCGCCGCGTTGCCCGCGTACAAGTTGTCCAGGTCCGGACGCACCTGGAGCTTCCCGTCGCCGTCGCCAAAGACGTCCAGCGCGGCGACGATCCACTGCCGGTAGTTGTCGACGGCGCGCTGCACCGTCGCCCACCGGACCAGCGTCGTCGCGCCGCCGTTGTTGATGTCCTGGTCGCTGCGCATCGAGTCGGCGTGCGCGTTCCACAGCGCAAAGTAGGACGGCGCGCGGTCGAGCTTCCACGAAATGTCGAGGCGCATGGGCCGCCCGCTGCGGCCGATGGCGGCGCGCCAGGCGGGCACGGCGGCCGACTGGTCGGCGGGCAGGTTCTGGCCGTTGTCGGGCGAGCCGGGCGTGACATAATCGAGCTTGATAAAGTCGGCGCCCCTGGCGATTTATGAGTATTTATACCGGGATGTGTAAAAAGGCCAGTGTGAGGCAAAGGCTAGAGGCCAAACTTACCAATCGGCAAACTGCTTCACGACAGAGTCATGCCAGGCCTGCACCTCGGGCCGGGTGTAGTTAAAGACACACCGCCCCATACCCTCGTCTCCATCGCAGACGTCGCCGATCTTGGTGTCGGTGCCCAGGATAGTCTTGTTCAGGTCGGCCTGAAACGCGCCGGGCACGACGTACAGACCCAGCT
Source organism: Samsoniella hepiali (assembly GCA_001455915.2). Lineage (NCBI taxonomy): Eukaryota > Fungi > Ascomycota > Sordariomycetes > Hypocreales > Cordycipitaceae > Samsoniella > Samsoniella hepiali. The sequence goes on along the minus strand of LNDK02000006.1, from coordinate 628,884 downwards.
GCAGGCCCTGGGCGTGCAAGTGGTCCGCGAGTTTCGGAATGTCAAACTTGGCGGCGTCGTAGAGGATGCGGCCGTGCTCGTCGCCGTTGCCGCCGACGGACCAGCCCGAGTCGAGGCTGCAGTAGGTGTAGTTGGCGGGCGCAAGCTGCGACGACGCCATGACGTCGCACTGCGCCATGACGTGCGCCTGGTCAAAGGTAAAGTCGGCGCCGACATTGTTGGACTGTAAGCCAAACGAGTTCCAGCCGCGCGCGGGGACGTGAAAGCCGCCCGCCGTCTCGCCGTATGAGATGACCTTGAGGTCTGCGGCCGAGGCAGCTGCCGCCGCAAAGGCCACTACAAGAGATCGGACGCCCATTGTAGAAACAAAAACAGGCAAGTTGATACTTTGAGTAAAGTATTCTTTCCCTTGATTTTTGAGATGGACGTAGACTTAATATACTTTGGTGATTCCGCTGTGTCTCGCAGACGTCATCACCTCCCATGCATCACTGCCATCCTAGCACTGTAACGCCGAGACCCATCACCGGCGCACCTTGATGCGCTCTCGGCTTCCGATATTCCCAGCAATGAGAGCAAGCCAAACGTCTACCCCACGAGGCACTACGACATTGCGTGGAGGTGTAGTGAGTAATACTAGCACGGTTGCACGCTAGCTCCGGTCCGCTATTAGTGTCGATGAAGCGAATATGGCAGGAGAGCAACGACACTGCGATGTTTGTGCGGAATATTTACGACGATCACAATAATAAATTACAAGTAACCAGTGTCGTGATGGCTCGTCGTGATTGTATACATATTAATGCGTCCAAGTTGGTGTGAACGTATGCTCGAACTCGCCCACTGGAATTTACGAAACTCAATGTGTCAATTAGTGACTTTTCACAGTAGATGACCCAGACTGTATTTCTCCTATTTGCTACCTACACTGTTTTCAAAAGTCCTTTAGCACTATTGACAGACTGGAGCTCATGTGCGACGGTCTACACTTTGGTGCAGCCACGCGAGTAGCCCGACGTCACCGATTACCCCGCCTGTCAGCCTCGTTCTTACGAACAATAACAATTGCATTGTATTTCGACATGGAATGCAGGTACAGAAACCGGCTTGTGCCACTTTTGCTGACAAAAGACAGAAGGAAGAAATATCATCGTGGCGTTGATTTATAAGCCCCTCGTTGTCGCGGCTGTGAGCGGAGGGGCATGGCCGCCATGGTGTAATGCGAGGGGGAGCCTTACTAGAGCTAATAGACGTATGGTGTAATATGATTCGTCCACTGCGAGTCTTTGGTTGTTCCTGTTTGATCAACGACGCAAAAGATCCCACAAGCTCGTCTATTTATGTAGTACAGTAGTAGTCTGAGTCCTCCTGCTTCTTCAGATACACATTCATCAAGTACATATTCATCTAGTACACATTCATCAAATACAAACCCCGCCAACAATGCCAGTCAAGGCCGTCTTCTTCGACTTTATGGGCACCTGCCTCGACTGGCACGGCAGCATCGCCCAGGCCCTCCCCACCACCTTTCCACGCACCCTCGCCTCGTCCTTTGCCCTGCAGTGGCGCCGCGCCTACTTCCTCTCCAACCAGGCGCGTCTCTCCGCGGGCCTCGCGCCCGAGGACATTGACGCCACCCTCGCCCACACCCTCTCCGCCCTCGTCTCACGCTCATTCCCCGACCACGCGGCGCTCTTGGCCGCGCCGGCCGTGCGGGCGCGCCTCATCCGCGCGTGGCACACGCAGCGCGCCTGGCCCGACGTCGCCGCCGCGCTGACGCGCATCCGTCGGGACAACCAGGAGACGGAGCTGTTTGTGCACGGCAACGGGACGACGCGGCTGCAGCTGGACCTGCTGCGCGCGAGCGGCCTGGACAGCGGCGGCGGCCACTTTGCCATGCTCTTCTCGAGCGAGCTGCTGGGCGTGTACAAGCCGGACCGCAAGGCGTACGAGCGCGCGCTGGACCTGGTGAGGGCGAAGCCGGACGAGGTGGTCATGGTGGCGGCGCACGCGTACGATCTGAGGGGCGCCAGGGCCGTGGGCATGAAGACGGTGTATGTGCGGCGGTGGACGGACGACATTGACGAGGACATGGACACGGTGGCGGGCGAGGTGGATGTGTTTCTGGAGAGCATGGATACTCTACCCGAGACGATTGCCAAGTTTGTATAGTTTTTCTATGTCTAGTAAAAATAAAATCTAGTCGAGTACATCTATCAGTTTGTCATTCTTCGTCAACCACCTGCGCCTCGCTCCCACTGCACTTGTACAACATACAACCGCCAATTCAAATCTTGTCCGCATTGCTCCCACTCATCCGTACATCATTCCTCATCCAAATCCCAACCGCCGCTTTAGATCTTGTGCTTGCCCACCTCCTCCGCCCCCTCGGGCACCAGCACCGCGCGAAAGTGCACCTCGCCCTTCTCCAGCCGGTCCAGGGCCTCCTTGGCGCCCTGCTCGTTGAGCGGAAACGTCTCGACGACGGGGCGCACGCCGTGGCGCGCCGCAAACGCCAGCATGTCGCGGTGCACGGCGCGCGTCGCCACCAGCGCGCTGCGGATCGTCACGCCGCGCGTCAGCACGGGTCCGTACGGCACCACCAGGTCGCCGCCGCCGACGCTCAGCGGCATGATGACGGAGCGCATGGCCATCATGGGCATAATGACCGCCCAGTCGGGCAGCGCCGACGTCGTGACCAGCAGACGGTCGAGCGGCCACACCTCGTCGTCACCATCATCCCCGCCCTTCTTCTTGTCGCCCTTTTTCGTCAGGTTGCTCGTCGCGATGAAGCGGTGGCCGCCGAGCCGCGTCGCCTCCTCCTTCTTGCGGTCCGAGCCGGAGAGGACCACGACGCGGCAGCCCATCTTGTTGGCAAACTGAATCGCCAGGTGGCCGAGGCCGCCGACGCCGAGGACGCCGACCGTGTCGGTGGGCTTGACGCCCTGCAGCGCCGTGAAGACGGTGGCGCCGCCGCACTGCAGCGGCGCGGCGTCGGCGCTGCTCAGCCCCTCGGGGATGGGGAAGAGAAAGGCCTCGGGCCAGACGGCCTGCGCCGCGAAGCTGCCCTGGTCGGGCGACGCGCTGCCGTACATCTGGCGCTGCGCGCAGTACGTCTCGTCGCCCGTCAGGCACCGCTGGCAGAGCCCGCAGCAGCCCGTCTGGTAGCCCCAGCCGACGCGCTGGCCGGGCTGCAGCCGGCGCACGTCCGGGCCGACGGCCTGCACCTCGCCGACGCCCTCGTGGCCGAGGACCATGTCCTTGTGGCGCTGGGTTACATGTTAGACACGAGTTCTTGTCCTCTCACCAGACCAATAAGAAGTGGGTAATGTAGTCACATACGTAGTGTAGATCTGGTAGAACGTGTTAGCTGGTAGGAATAGAACCGAGAGGAGACTGCAGAAACGCACCAGTGCCGCAGACGCCAGACGCCAGGACCTTGAGCAGGACCTGGTCGCCGACGAGCTCCTTGGGCTTGGAGGTGGTGCTCTTGACGGGCGTGCCGTCAGCAGCGCCCTTGTACACGGAAAACGAGAGCATGTTTTTTTTTTTTTCGTTGATGAGTCCCACGGCGTAAAGTTGCTGTCCCTGTAGCCTGTATTGTACGTCGTGGTAGCGGTTGTGGTAGCAGACGACTGGACCAAGGAGCAGAAGATGGGGCCAGGTTTGTATTTAAATACAAAGTCACCTTCTAGAAAAAAAAAAATCGAAAAATTGGATCGACAGAACAAAGACGGGATCGATGACGGGCCCGGTTATCGGTGAATAAGTAAGTCTTTGAGATTTGTTGCGTTAACGCCGAAAGTTTCGGTATATTGACGGCCCAATGCTCTCTCTGTCCGCGGGCGCTCGGGCGCGCCGATTTGTCTTTTTTTTTTCTTGCCTCGGTACGTTTGGTTTTGCGGGCGTCTGTCCGCCTCTTTCCGTGGGCAAGATTTCCAATCGATTCAGTTATCAGCATCTTAACCCCCCCCCTTATCGCTAGTACTTCCAAGACTAGTAGGACAAAATCGTCCCAATCTAGAAACTTCCCACCACGATAAAAGAGGCAAAAAAAAAAAGAGGAGAGATTTAGCCCTCTTGTGTTGGCCCAAGCTTTCCCTCGACCCGTTTGACCCTTTTTTTGTCCCTCTTTCACTTTCGGAAACTCGGAGAGTAGCTTACAAATAGCCATGACGTCGGTCGATTTGTCCTTTGAAACGGCCCGTGTATGGCTTTGTTCCTGGGCTGGCTTGGGCTTGGCCCGCGGAATGGGCTCCGGTAATGACGTGGGCTTGGCGATTTTGGCAAATTTCCCGATTCAGACAATCAGCAAAGCGGCGATAAGAGAGCACTGCGAAAAAAATAAACCTCATCGCCGAAGCGTCATGCTTAGAAATATAAATCCCCAGTCTTTTCGTAGTGGACAAAAGAGAGGCGTCTATATCTTATCCATTCCTTCGTCGCAATCTTGAACATCTTGCGAAGAGCCAGGTGCCTGGATTGACTCACGACAACCAACACGTCATCATAATACACATCATCATACAATCACGTCATCATGTACCAGACGAAACGTCATGTGCCAACCGAAACATCAGGTCCAGGAAACTAAGTATATAAATTCGACGTGCCTCATTATATCATCATTTTGGGCGCCGGCCGCCTATATACAACTCCATGCCGTGAGCAACCTTGGTGGTTGTCTCGTTCAAACTGAGAATGCGCAACAAAGTAAATATGTGAGCAAATATGTGAGCAAAATGTGCGAGCGAAATATCGGAGCCAAGAAAACAAACAAGAAAAGCAGAGTGATGAGAAAAAAGCAGCTTCGCTTATGCAATATAGACCGTTCATGCATTCGACATCATGGCCAGGCCCATCTTATATAAAAGACAGTTTGGCCAGCACGCAGTACTCGACATAGTCCTGCCCCTCAATCGTGATAATTTTTCCAGGCGAGACGAGCTTCCCTTTGAAGGAGCCGTTTAATCTGCGCACGTAGGTGATGCCGTTAAACACCGTCGTCCTGGGCTCGTCGTCGTCGTCGTCATCGCCCGTCGACGGGCTGGCGACGACAATGGTCCTGTCGTCGACGGATGCGGTCTTCCTGTGCACAGCCGACGTCGGAAGGGCCTTGCGCGGCGCCGGTGGTGAGCCGTACGGGTGCTGCGGGAGAGGCTGACGCGCCGGCTTGGGCGCAAGGGACTGAATCGGGGGCAGGCGCTCCTTGTCGTCGAGATCCATTCCATCGGCCGCTAGCGTAGCGTGCAAAGGCGGCAGACGCTCCGTTTCGTCGAGGCCGTTGGCGGCGCGGAACGCTTTCAGAGGCGGCAGACGATCCGTGTCCTCGTCGACCTTGACGTTGGCGGCGCGAAACGACGATGAGACGGGACGGTCGTTGGGCAGGCGATGACCGCGCACCCGGGGGGACGGGGGTCTGTACTGGTCCCTGTCGGCCGACGTAGGCCCGTCAACGAGCGGCGAGGCAGAGCGTCGCTTTTTTGAGCTGGTGGACGAGGTGCGGTGATGCGAGGGCGGCTTCTGGACGGGATGGGAGAGGTCCAGGTCCGACGGCGGCGAGGCGGGCTTGATGCCGTGGGCCTGTTCGTGCATGGCTTTGGCGTGGGCGCTGGCGGTGCCAATCTTGCGAATGGCGCGCTGGCGGTCGGCGCACTTTTCACGTTCCCAGCGGAGGTTGCGGGGGCGCTGGCCTTCGCCCGAGGTCGAGATGCGCTCGGCGTACTCGACAGCCTTTTTCACGTTGGCCTCGATGTCGGCGGGGTCCTCGCCGCCGGTGACCTGCCTACCCCGCTCCCGGCAGTACTCCTTCATGCCCAGGCGGTTGAGGTTGAGAAGGTAGGGAAGGAGCACAATCTCCTCGTGAATGAGCCATGTTTCTGAGGGGGGCGGGTAATTGCCGCGAATATTTTTGCCGTCGCGCGTCTCCGAGACGAGCTTAAAGCGCAGCTTGCCGTCCCGGCTGAGGATGCCGTAGACGGCGTGTTGGTCTGGCTCGGGCTCAGACGAGTAGAGCCAATAGCCGACCAAGATGCGTGTTGGGTACCGGGCGGCAAAGTCGGAGGAGCCACCGACCTTGGAGTAGCTATGCATATTTACAGAGGACAAGGGGAAAACAGGTTGTGCGGTGGTGTGAAAGTCGTGGTGGTTTTTTTCTGGATTGGACATCAAAGCCGTTTCCCCTCTTTGGCTAGCAACGGCGGTGCGCGTGAGTGGTGGGCGTTTGCTGGGGCGGACGTATAAGGTGGCTATAAGGAGCAGCCTATAGATGCAACCGTCATGGCCTCGCGTTGCAATTCAAAGACACGAGAACTGGGCTTTGGAACAACCAGGCAAGGGGGGGATGTAGGAAGAGGAAAGATGTCTGAGGAGAAAAAGGAACGTGGTGGTGGTGATGGCCTCGTGGGAGGAGAAAAAAATGTGCAGTGGAGGGCGGCTGGTGCTTTTGGCTGGGTGTCACAGCTTGCACCTCTGGAGGGGAAGCAAGAGTGAGAAGGAGGGGGCCGGACGACAGAAAAAAGGCCGCCAAGAAGCAGCCAAAGAGGAGGTGGAGGGGCGCCAGGTTAGCGAGGTTTAGTGGACAGCGGCGCTGTACCTGGCCCGGGTAGCGCTGTGAGACGGGTGGTCAGGGTACTGCGGTGCAGTAGGTAGGTAGGTATTGCGGGGGGGTGTTTCCAGTGGACGTCGCTGTATTCAACGGTGGCGGGGAGGGGAGGGGCGGCTTAACGGCAAACCAAGAGACGGCATGCCGCTGCGGTGGGACAAGTTGGGTACTAAACGAGTAAAGTAATATAGACTGAGATGATATAATTTATAAATAAAATAACGGCTCAAAGAGGGAGGACCAAAACCATGGGGGGTCTCTTAGTGCCGGTACCAACACGTATGGGGATAGCTGAAGACAACCCCAGCCAATGCAATGCACCAATGCAAGCCGTCGCGCAGAGGCATGGGGACTCCTCTGTGGCATTCGGGACCCCGGTCGGCCAATAAGCCAATAGGTTTTTTTTTTCACTGGCCAGTAGGTTGCAGCCTCTGCCAGAGGCGCCGCTTCTCCGCTCGCCGGCAGAAAGGAGGGCCAAACTAGTTGGTGCGGTGCGGTGGCTTGATGGTTCCGTGTAGTTTGTCCTCTTTGAATGTAACTGTGTGGCGGCATGGCAAAAACAAGACCAGCATGGGCAAAGAGTGGCATGGACTGGCATGGACCTTGGCAGCAGGAGTAGAGAGAGGCTGTCTATCGACAACGTTGGCACCCGCAGCAACGGGCCATTTGGGAGTGCACTGCTTGGTAGCTAGGTAGGTACCTTACTCATCTATCTACTACCAAGTCACGGTATGAATTCCGCTTGTCCGTGTAACGACTGGCCAGCTGTCTCGTAGGTATCGCTACCTACCTACCGGCCTACCGACCGACTTGTACTGTGCGGCACAGTACCCCACGGGCCTTGCAGCTCAGTACCGGCATCCCCCAGTCTCTGGCCAGGGCAAGGACCTGCTAGCAGAAAGAAAAAAGAGGAAAATTAATCCCTCCAGCTAATAAAACCTGCAGCACGTTGCAGCACGCTAAACCAGCCCTCGGTGACAGAGCAGCTGCACCATACGAGTCTGGGCCTGCTGGTCTGGCTTTTGGCACTAAACACCCTGTGTGACAGGACAGGTGTTGGCCAAGTGGGGGCGTCGTTGGGTGGCCGCGGCCGGCTGCACAGAAGGCGGCCTGACCTGACCTGACCTGACCTGACCTGACACTGCCAAAAAGCCTGCACCACCAGAGACATCAAGCTGCAGACGGGACCAAGAGACGGACAAGCAAGCACCAGGTCCCACTACCGACCTAGTAGCTAATGATAGTTGACGGAAAAGTAATCACAATAACTGCTACTGCTAGACAGCCCATCTTGCTTTTACAAGTAGATAGGTGCCTATTGCAGAGTCTGTCTAACTCCAGGTGCTCTCTCCCAGGCACCTGCAAACGCCTCCCCCGCCCAGCATCGCTTCTCTCCTCGTCTCCCCTCTCCCCTCTCCCCCTCTCCATTGCTACCTTGCAGCTTTGCCAACACAAAACATGCAGACATGGCTGCATACAAGAGCCGACTCTGATCCCAGTATCCATCGATAATCGCGCCACTTGGCACGCCCTGGCCCCCGCCCCGTTCTCCATTCAAAAAGACCCCCCTCCTTCAGGAAATCCTTCTTGGCCAGCCACGGGACACGGATGCCCGCTCCGGAACAAGACAACGGTCAAGTGCGGAACAGGAAGGCGAAGCGAAACAACCAGCAGCCAGAAACCAGAAAACGGCCCCGTCTTATCCACTGCGACAGCGTTTGTTTCCATGCCCTCGTTTCCATTGGCTTTTTCGACATGGTGGTCGCCTCACACATGCACCAGCCACGGCCAGTACCACCACCACCACCACCACAAACAGCACCACACAGACAGGCTCATGACACCACCCGCGCCCAAATTCTCCGGACACACGCACAATTTAACAAATCCACAAGATGGAAACCGATCTGTCTTCTGCCGGCATGCAAACACAGGACGGCGTGACCAACCATCTCCAGCAGCTCCGCATGCAGACGACCAAGAGGAGCCCCGGCCTACCTAACACACACAGCACTCGTTACAAGCCCGCATCATGTGCTGTGCTGCATCTCGAGTCGAGAGCAAGGCGCGCCGTTGCTACTTCTTTCACTTTTGTGTTTCAATCCGCTGTCTGCTGCAAATCACTAACAATAAACTAGCCTCCATGTGGCAACATATTCCACGCTGCACCAATCATGGCGTCCCATCCACCATCCCCCATGGGAAGACGTACAACCACCACCACCGCCGCCTGGCCTGACTTGAGGTGCACCAGCGGCCCATGTTTCGTGGACCCCTCCCTCACGCAGCTTGCATGTCGCAAGGTACCACTGACTGCCGGAGCCCTTGTCCATCCTTCCAGAGGTTGTGGTGTGGAGAGAGAGACATGAGCCCAGCCCGCCCGAGCCCACACCTTCCGCTGGCCGGGCTTGCATGGTGGAAGTCCTGTGACTGACTATTGGCCGCTTTGCTACGGATCTCGACGGCGTTTCTTCTCGTCCTTCTCGCCTGCTTTTTTCGTCACGTCTCTGCACTCAAAGAAAATGGAACACACGGCCGCCGCGCCTCTTGCACATGGCACGGCTATACACGGCCAAGGGACCAAGATGCTTGTCCGTCTTGCTGCGAGACCCTCCTCCACTCTCGGGCCCCTAGTACATATGCGCCCCAGCAATCCAATATCCAGTTGCGAGCATCAGTATTTATAAGTTAGCCCCTCCGGGGTGGAGGGGCGGAGGGGCCGGGCCTCCAACGGCCCAAAGTACTTTTGCTGACTTACCCTTGGCCGGTCCAAAGTCCAGTTGGCGAAAATGGCTGTTGGTGAGGGCCGATACCCAAGACAAGCCTGCAGCCTCGATGCACGCAAGAGGGCCGCGAGAGCCACCACGGACCATCTAGCCTCTCTCATGCAAGCGCCGGCACTCAACAGTAGACTAAGAATGCGCCCATCAATCAGGCTGTACGAACCGCCCCAAACCCACCACTTTCATTTGAATTCGAACAGGTGCCTAGCCTGAGGCTGCTAGACATCCCACCCGCTAACAACGAGCCGCCCTCTCTCGAGTCTCGACAACAGCCCAGTCCGGATTACGGCTAGCTGTGAGCTAGACCACGGGCTGGTAACGTGCCGCCCCGACCAAGAAATAAATCAAGGCCAGCAAGTAAAAGTACCACTTCCCGAGTGGCGCATTTTTACATCGTGTCTTGACCGACGATTGGGTTGAATCGTGAATGACTACCTATGCGCATCGTTATGGACATCTCTGACATCTCTGACATCTCCGATCCGCATCGGTCATTCTGTTACCACCTCGCTACCACCACCACCATCACCATGATCTCCTTCTAGCCTAGGCTTGCACTTGGCTTCCCCTCTTCCTCTGTAACCCTTTTCCTCCACTCCCCTTCTAATCTCCTCTCCTCCCATTTCCCCCGCTCATCACCATCACCACCCTGGTCTTTTGGTTTCGCACTAGTTATCCACCCCCTCGCTCGAAGCTAATAAGCGCCTTGCCCAGTGCCCCCCAGTCACCAGTTGCTCAAATACAAGGTTGTGTCTCGGTATCTATCGTCTAAAACAGAGTGGCCTAGCCTTGGCCCCCAACACTACCATACTCGAGTCCTGTCGGTCCGTCTGTCAAACATGCAACCATCCATAGAGCGAACTCTACGTTGTCTCTCATCCATCGAGTTAGCACTGTTACTTTGCTAGCTTGTTTGCTTATCAGCTTGCTCATTCCCTCGGCCTCACATCTCAACACCACCAACACCATTCTACTCCCCTTGGCCACCTCCCAGCCAACCCCTGTATACCACATCCGTCTTGACTTTCTGTGGCGCACCCCATGTCACCAATAAATACTGACAGCACCATTCCCTGCGCCCGCCGCAATACTGCGCAGCGACTCGGTTCATGCACCCTCTACCCCGCCCACACCATCGAGTCGTCCCTACCCTCTTGCCTCTGCACCTCACCTTTCCGGCGAAGATTCTCTTTGCGTCGGAGGTCTAACGCCTTGAATGCTCCCTCGTATGTCTCGGCCACCACACACCACTACCGAGCTGCTAGACAGGGGGGGTCGTGACTACTCCGGTCCCGATGCAGACAGCGACGTTTGACGGCATGGAGGCTGCGCGCTGTTTCACCGACCGATGCCGATGTCGACCACGCCCCAGCGGTGCAGCGCCCAACCACCCAACCCTGCTTGCCTGCCCAACAACGGCGAGGATTGACAGGGGTCCTGTTTTTCGTTACACAAGATCTGGCCGGATTACAAAACTTGCCAACAGCATTGCCCACGCTCAAGAGCTTCCTTTTACCGCATTACTGCTTATTTCCTTGGTATTCCTGCGCCATAGATCGCGCGCGCTTGACGCATTAGGTGACGTCAAGAAGTAGTTAGTAGCGCTGACCAAGCGTATGAAATCAGGATCTATCGAACCAGAGAGAACCACGAACCAAAGCAATTATTAACCAACTTGACCACAGCCCAAGTATAAAAAGCGTAGAGTTTCGTTCCAATTGGGCTCAAGTACTCAGCCGTATTAAAAAGAAACCTCGATTTCCTAAATAATACCTGAACTTTCCCAAAACCCTTCTTCATCATGGCTATCCTATACTACGCCGCCACAGCGCCCGTCAACCCCGCCGGCGCGTCGCCCGTCCTTAGTCCCGCGCAGGTCTGGGAGGGCCTCCGGCGCAAGGTCCGCCACGCTGACCAGTTTGTACCGCCGATTACGTCGTGCATCGTCGACAAGGAGGAGGGCAACGTGGTGCACCGGCGTGTCATCTTTGAGGGCCGCGAGGAGATGGCCGAGGTGTGCACGGAGCTGGCGCCGCACAAGGTCGAGTTCCGCCTCGAGGACGGCACCGAGGTCGAGAATGTCCTGGCGGCGGGGCCGAGCGGCGGCGAGTCGGACCTGTACCTGACGTACTCGTTCAAGTGGAAGTTTCCCAAGATTGAGCAGGGGAGCAAGGAGGAGGGCGATATACTGGCGCAGCAGCAAAAGGTGAGCAGCGAGATATTGAGGAACGGGAGGAGTGCTTCTGATGATAGGTTGCTGACACGTGTTGTAGATGGCGCTTGGTGCGGTGCAGTCTACGATCAAGGTTATTCGGGAGATGGTCTCGGATGGAAGACTCAAGGCTTAGAAGCATGTTTGAAGAAGAGTTGGTTTTTTTTTTTTGCCGTCTTTGATGTCATGGCAAGGCTACTTGGGCGTAGATGAGGAGACAGAGGGCAACCAAGTGCCCATGTTCGAGCGAAGGGAGGCCAAAAGAAGAAGGTTAAAAATCGTTTCAATATAATAATAGACTGGTCAATATACTAAATGTGACTTGATGAGAGTAGAAATATTTCTTGGTTAAAATGGCACGATAGTGTCACGCAGACGCTAATGAGGAGGTGAATAACCCAATGTCCACATTCGAGCGAAGCCAACTCAAAAGAAAAGAATGGCAAGAAATAACAACAAGTACAATAACAATAGACTGGGTAATATTCACCATGCGTGCTTCAATGGGAATTTAAATCTTTATTTCATTTGTTAGCATATCGGGTCTTGGAGCCTAAGCGGGGAGAGTAGAAACCCAACGCCCCGCGTTCGAGCGAAGCGAGGCCTAAGAAAAAGTGAAAAATTATGTCAGTATATTAATGGACTGGCCAATATATATTAATCATACCTTGATGGGAATTCGATCTTTATTAAACTTATTAGCCTATTAGGTTTTTGAAGCGGGGAGAGTAGGAAACCTAACTCACCGCGTTCGAGCGAAGCGAGGCCCAGAAAGTGTTCCCATAGAAGGAGGGCGGTGACAAAGTACGTCACTTCAATAAATCGCCCATTTAAAAGATATAAAGGCAGCCTCATCTGTGCGATCCTCTGAATCATTGAGCGCCATCTCAGTGATCCATCGGCGGCCCGTGCGCTAGTGTGTGAACAAGCGCGCCAGCAAGAGCTCCACGCGTAAATGACTGCATCCACCTTTTCTTTTCATGATCTCTTTGTCACGAACATCACCTCTTTCCCACGTAGCCGCTCGGCGGATCTAGATTGTCGGCTTGCAGTGCTTTTGCATCTCGGTTGGTTACCCTTTACTTCTCTAAAAGGGTGCGTGCACGCGTGCTCTGCCAAACAAGGAAACGCCCGGATCAAGGGCAGGCTGCCGCTCACCTACGCACGAGCGCAGGCTTGCTCCCAAGCAAACAGATCTTGAATCTCTTCTCCCCCTTCGATCGATCAGACTTCCGGTACTCCTCTTCCACAAAACGATGAAGAGATTCCGTTGCCCGTCATGTCCAACGTAATCAGCGAAGAACTCGGGAAATGGTTTGACGAGTTTCAAGCGATCCCGCCCGAGAGACACTTGCTGTGTCCGCGAATCAGCGACGACGACGGCGAAAACTACAGGTCTCTCGACGACCCCGACTCGACAATCACACGAGAAGAAAAAGAGAAGCGCATAGCGGCCGGCAACAGCCGTATTGACATCACATACTGGAACAGCCTCATCTTTGGCTTCGACAGGAAGGACGCGGTCAAATGGCTTGGGGAATTCACCAAAAGGTTCGATGCCTCGCTCAAGTCTTGCTCCGAATGTGTCCTGAACTGGCATATGAGGCGCAAGCCGCAAATACAAAATTTTCTCGAGTATGTAGATGGTGCCCTAGGCCACTGAACGTGTAGCGCAATAACTAACCCTGATGGCCTTTGACAGACGCTGGGACGAAGATGCCGTCGCTCAGATCCAAGGATTGCTCAACCGAATCGACAACGCCCGAATCGAGGAGAACCTGAATTGGGCCAAGGAGTACATTGCCGACATCGAAAACACGGGCGTACCATTCAAAAAGTCAGAGTTTGGCGACAATTTAGGCAACGTGCTGATTACTGTCTACGAGGCCCTTTGTTGCATGAATTATCTGGCTCAGCCCGACCAGCGAGCCACGTTCCAATATGTTTTCATGCGCCTCCAGGGGAAGAGCTATCTGAAGCTCGGTACCAAGGATCCTCTGCCCGGCATGACGTACTTTTTATTCGACCACAAAAACGAAGATCGGCGAAAGTGGGCGCACGAGAACTGGAAGAATATCAACACCTCCTCTCTGACTGTGCCGCAATTTGAATGGGCCATTCACGATGCGTTGGTCAGTGCCATTGAAGACATGTGGCGCAAAGACCTGAACCAGGCAACCAGCGAGCTATACCTCGAGATTGAGCAGTTTTGGTGCGGCTTCGAAGACATACTGCGCACCCTCCCTGCCAGCTTGATTGCTTCCCACGTACGCAACCTGGAAGTAAGCAAGTCTATTTATGAGTTGTTATTCGCCCATATGCAGTTCTGCCGCTCAGAAGGCGTCTTGGTTGTCGCCATTCGCATATTGACAGCCCTCCTCGACAAGGCACCCAAAACCTTCTGGGACGTGATTGGCGGGGCTCGTCCCAACGTCATCGCCGACTTGCTTTTTGGAAGTCCCATCTACAAAGGATTGCTCCGACAATCGCTTGAAAATTGTTGGGACAGCCCAGGCAAAGACTCGGTTCCTTTTTCTATATCCTGGATCGAGGCCTGGCTGAAATCTATCGGCCGTGACCAGCGCTATGATGCATGCGAGGTGCTCATGCATACTCTCTTTGAGACACTTGTTAAAGATGCGAGTATCGGTGAGCCTGGCCAAGCGGCGTGTATGAGAGCTGGTTTTGACGCCCTCGCCTTTCTTCTAAACACATTCCTGGACATGGAAACAGCCGCTGCTACCTCTACGGTTCAGCTATACATCAACTCAGCCTTCAACCTGATGACTAAATACAAAGACCTCATCATCCAGCAAATCAACCCACCCAAGAAGCAGCAGAGCATTGAGGGCTGGGCTACGTTTAAAGTGGCTGATTCTGCGCACAGATTGACAGAAGCGGCCATGAAGCTGGACATGAAGCTCTTTTACGAAGAGTACCACGCCATTCATGGTGGTAGCAAAACCCAGAACCCCGTTACAAGAAACTCCAAGGCGTTCTGGACCGCCATCATTGAAATGTACGAGGCGTCCAATGATCGCGTCAAGTTGTCCAAGCATATCCTCTTTGCCTTGGCCCCAATCTGCGCCGTCGAGCAGATTCGAGTACGCAAAGCGGGTGGCAAGCTCGACGACTCAAGCACAGCCTTCAATGAGTCGCTCAAGTCCACCGCCGACACTATTTCGAGAATCATCGGTCGAATTGGTGACATGGATGTCATGGACTTGAATAGTCTGTTTATTGAACGAGTTCCTATTCAGGTCATCATGGGTCTGTCAGTTCACGACGAATCCGATTTGGCCGAGTCTGCTGCCGAAGTCCTCAAAGGCTGGACCGCCGAGGACACTCGTGGCTCTGCTATTGAACAGCTTGCGCAGCTGCACACCGAGCAAACCTTGGCCTCAGCAGTGTGGTCCCTGGACCGTGTTCTCAAGCCGCCATTCCCCTGGGGTCCGATCCGCCCCCTTTTAAACGCCAATAGATCTATTCTGCGAGGTCTTGCCGAAGCCTCCTCCTCTGGTGTTTTGCGAAGTGGACAGCTGGACTCTAGACAAGCCGCCACCGTCCTCCGCTGGTGGAACGAACAGTGGCGCTTTGTTTCCAAATCGTGTCTCAACATCGAATCGTGGTCACATTATGTGCCAAACGCCATCATGACTGAGTTCTGCCGTGAAATCATGGAACTCGCAGAAGCCCTTATTGCTGAAGATGGCCTTCTGACCTCTGCAACTGCTCTCGGTCGTAGCGAGGCAGACATGATGGTTAAAATTCTTGCTCCCGCAAAGGACAACTTCCGTGGCATGGAAAACATGATTCGGCTCAAGGATTTATGGTTGGTTGATGTTACCGTACGAGTACTCTGCAAGATTCTAAAGCGCCTCCGCGAAAATAATCTTGAGATCAATGCTGCCTCTAGAAAGCTGATTGTGGACGCCTGTGTTCCAACGGCGTCGCCAGGCAAGTATTTACGTTCTACCAATTTGAGCGACCAGCAGCGCGCCGAACTTCTGCAAGCCCTTGGAAACACAGATGACGACGTACAAATCATCCAGCTTAGCACAGCTGATGCCAAGTCTGCAAGGGATAAGATTAAGAAGCAGAGTAGACTGGATGCGTGGTCAAAGTCTGGATCAGCATCCTCCTCAACAAGCACTTCCTCGACAGCCAGCAAGCCTAGCTCGAACCGGCAGGATGTTTTAGACTTGAGCAAATCTTTGAACAATCCCCTTCTAAAGGCCCTTGAGGCCAAGCAAAAGGCCAAGCCCAAGGTTCCAGACCTAAAGCCCATGTCCAAGGTCCCGGACCAAAAAGCTATCTCCGCAATTAAGGAAAGCCGGCTGCGAGAAAAGGCCGAAAAGGCTAAGCGAGACGCGGAGGCTATCGCCAAGGCCAAACAGCTTCGCGCCGCTGCTTTTGCTACGCGAAGTGAAATCATGGTGAACAGCTCCGACGAGGAATCCGACGACAGCGATGGGGCCGAAGAAGGCAACCAGCTTGCCCAGCTCAGCACTGGTGGACAAAAGACACTCGACGAAGCAGAAAAGCGTCGCTTGCAAGCTCTGCGTGACATGACTCGACGGCCCGTCAAGAAGGTCCGACAGCAGCGGTCAGTCAAGGAAATGCGAGCCCGTCTTATTCCGCCCATGGATAAACTGCACAATGCCATTCTAGCTTGGGACATTTTCCACGGCGGAAACGAGCCGCCTAACGGGCCCAAGGCTTGCAAGGTCGACACGAGATACTCGAACCCAGCATCGTACAGGGATACATTTTTCCCACTTCTTGCTTCGGAAGCTTGGAGGGGTTTCGTCACAGCAAAGGATGAAGTTACGGCTCAGGCATTCGGCATCAAGATTGCCAGTCGAGCCAGCGTTGACAGCTACCTTGAGATTACCTTTACCATGGAAGTAGCTCAAAACAGAGAGCGAGGTATCGGCGAAGGTGATATTCTCCTGGTTTCCGAGGATGAGAGCCCGCTCAACAACCCCGCGGCCCGTCACTGTCTAGCTCGTGTGCATCGCGTTATATACAAGAAGGATCGTCTCGAAGTCATCTTTCGTGTCGCATCACGCAGTAACCCCCTCGGTGCCGCTTTGATGCCCAACACCATGATGCACGGCATTAAGATTACCAACATGACCACCGTGGAGCGAGAGTATGCTGCTCTCGAGTCCCTCCAGTACTATGATCTCATGGACGAGATTCTTAAGGCTGAACCGTCGCCCATTCTCAAGTACGGTGACGAAAAGATTACCAATTACCAAAGTAACTGGCAGCTCAACCGAGGTCAAGCCTTATCCGTTCTGGGTGCGCAGGAAAATGACGGCTTTACCCTCATTCAAGGCCCTCCCGGTACGGGTAAAACCAAGACCATTGTTGCCATGGTTGGTGCTCTACTTTCTGAGCAGCTTGCGCAAGCACCTGCCAAGGGTGTACCTGTCGGTGTCCCGATTCGGCCCGGAGTAGCAAACCAGCCTGCTGGTCAAAGGCCCAAAAAGCTCCTTGTCTGTGCTCCCAGTAACGCAGCTGTTGACGAATTGGTCACTCGTTTGAAGAATGGAATCATCACCACGAGCGGCAAGACGAAAAACATCAATGTCCTGCGCCTCGGTCGCAGTGATGCCATCAGTGCCGGTGTCAAGGATGTCACTCTGGACGAACTAGTCCGTGCTCGGATGCAAGGTGATTCGACGAAGGACAAGGCCAAGGCCACAAAAGACAAACTCCACGAACGCGCGAGCCAAATCAAGGAAGAGCTTAGCATTCTGCGCCCAAAGCTAGACGAAGCAAACGAAAAGGAAGACCAAGACTTCCGCAACAAACTTTTGCGGCAGTTCGACGAGCTCAAGCGTGAGCAGCGCGATATCGGCAAACAAATCGAAGCCGATAAAGACAGCGGCAACTCGGTTGCTCGAGAGGTGGAAATGAAGCGTCGCCAGATCCAGCAGGAAATTCTGAACAATGCCCACGTCCTCTGCGCCACCCTCAGTGGTAGTGGTCACGAAATGTTCAGAAACTTGGATGTCGAATTCGAGACGGTCATTATCGATGAGGCTGCTCAGTGTGTTGAGTTGAGTGCCCTGATTCCGCTCAAGTACGGCTGCTGCAAGTGTATTCTCGTCGGAGATCCTAAGCAGCTGCCGCCTACTGTCCTTTCGCAGTCGGCTGCCCGCTTCGGTTACGATCAGAGTTTGTTTGTTCGTATGCAGCAAAATCATCCTGGGTCGGTCCATCTCCTTGACAGGCAATACCGAATGCACCCCGAGATTAGTTCATTTCCCAGCAAAGAATTCTATGAAGGGCAGCTGCGCGACGGTCAGGATATGGCCGGTCTGCGCCAGCAACCTTGGCACAAGAGCGCTCTTCTAGGACCGTATCGATTCTTTGATGTACAGGGTGTGCAAGAGCGCGGCCGCAGGGGCCAGTCTCTTGTCAACACACGAGAACTCGACGTCGCTCTGCAAATGTACGATGGTTTCCGCAAGGAGTATAGCCAGTGCAACTTGGTGGGCAAGATTGGTATTATCACCCCCTACAAAGCCCAGCTTTTTGAGCTGCGTAACCGTTTCAAGGCGCGATACGGAGAAGAGATTACCGACATCATCGAATTCAACACTACCGATGCCTTTCAGGGTCGCGAGTGTGAGATTATCATCTTTTCCTGTGTGCGAGCCAGTGCTACTGGTGGTATCGGTTTCATGACGGACATTCGCCGTATGAACGTCGGTCTTACACGTGCCAAATCGTCGCTGTGGATTTTGGGAGACTCGCGCGCGCTTGTACAGGGTGAATTCTGGAAGAAGCTTATTGAAGATGCAAAGTCAAGAGACCGCTACACGCAGGGCGACATTATCAACATGTTCCGCAAGCCCCTGGAGAGAGCCAAGCCTGGCAGTATTATGTCTTCTGCTGCACCGACGCCAATGGACAGTCCCAAGAATTACGGTGCTCCTGCATCTAAGGCTACGCCTGATGGGGACGTCGACATGCCCGATGCTTACGAACCTGCGCCGATCAAGCGCCCAAGCCAAGAACGCGCTCCTATTCCAACTCGGCCGACTACTTCCATGCGGAGTTCTCCTTCGATCCAAACATCTGCTCTGCCCGGCGACAACAAAAAGAGAGCGCTGAATAGCCCGGACGGTGCTCTACCTGCCACCAAGAGAATTGTCAGTGCCCAGCCTCGCGCAGGAGGACTAGCCGGCAAGTTTGGCCAAAGGCCCAATAGGCCGATGCCCAGACCGCCAACAGATCCCAGCGCCATGGTAACTTTGGGCCTGGCGCCGCCAGAGCGCCCGCCACCTCCGGCACCCACGCCAAGCACACTTCCGTCGCTGCCATCGGCTCCTTCTGGCCCGTCTGCGTTGTCGGGGCCGCCCAAGCCGCTCAATAGACCTGTACGTGTTGCAAATTATTATTGTCCAGATTCAGCTACTAACAGCGCACAGAAACCACCACCGACCGGGCCACGAAAGAAGGCTAAGCCAAGCCTGTTCCTGCCGAAGAGGAGGTAGTCTCATCTATCTGCATTTCATGAAAAGCTATTGCTTTTTGCTTTCAACTTTGCTTCGACTTTTTGCTTTCAAATTTTTGCTTTTTTATTTTGTTGGTATTACTTTACACTGTTATAACTTGGTTTGTATAGACAAGGGGGCATTTAACGGCGTTGCCTAGGTTAGAGATGCATTCTTTTGCATACGCGATTTGGCATTTTGACATTTTTTCTAAAAAGCGAGAGAAGAAGCAGAACCACGGTTCTGGATTCAGTGAGAGCTAGAGGGGAAGAAAGAGGGCAAGAGTCTCTGAAAGGTGAATGGATTTCTGCTGTTGATTCACAGGTACTGCGTTTGTAGCTGAGAACATCCTCAGTTTTTGTAGAGATGACGCGTAAAATGGTGGAGAATGTCTGCCGTTTGCTGTAAACTTGGCATGCACGGCTCGGCTCGAGTAACTCGATCTCGCGTCACTTTGATTTCCCCTTCGCAAGCCTTTCCGTTTCCACGCTCCCCGCCCTGGCACTAGTTGCTTTTGCCATCTTCTCTCTGAGGCATCAACGCTCCAAGCTTCTTTCTCTTTATCTCGAGCCTGTTGTCTTTGCCGGATTCTCCTCTGCACCTCTACTCGAAATCGTACCTCTAGGAAACATCCGCGCTCCCAGCTTCCTTTTCTTTTTCGCGACTCTGTTTTCTTTGCCAGATTCTCATCTGCACATCTACTCGACATCGTACCTCTACAAGACATCGGTGCTGCAAGCTTCCTTTTCTTTTTTTTCGACTTTTCTTTTTCGGATCCGAGTCCGCTTCTGCACAACTACTTGAAACTTTACCTCTACCAATAGCTGCACGCTGCGTGTAAGCACCTGTACAATGTCTGGTATGGAGAAGATCACCCCAGCCTTATCCCTTCTGCCTAAGGGACCTTTTGGGCTCTTTTATCCCTTCGTCCTCTCAAGTACTGGCCGCTATGAGATGTATTCTAAACTGACCAGTTGCTTCTAGACTCCGATTTTCATTTTGCTTCCACCACGGGCCCTGGCTTTGCCGCTAACCTATATACGCTGTGGGCGATCCCTACACGAGCCGACCGCGTGCCCAACCTTGTGATTCGCGTGGCCCCGCCGCAGCAAGGCTGCAAGGCTGTCGATACTAACGAACAACATCACAGTATTATGGGTTGGGCAGAGTGTGGTGACACCTGGCACGATCTGGACACGAACGTAGACGGCTGCGACCTGGACTGTCTCGCTGTCGTCGTCGGGGAGTGTTTGGTAACCAAACTATCGCCCGGTAGCAAGACCAGTCATATTACGATTGATTATCCCCATGACTGCGATTCATGCTTCACACGACTGCATATGACCTATCCCATGAACAACGTTGCGCGCTTCGCTATGGTGAAGATGCTCGCCGACCAGAGCAACACTCTGTATATCCTCACCCGTGACGAACTCGATGTGCCGTACACAACGAGACGCTTCTTACCCTACGCGGGTTTTATCATGTTGGATGCTGCCTTTTACAACGAGTTTTGGACTTTTCCTTTGCCGGAATCGTGGACCAGCCGCATGCAGCAGATCCGCAGCAAAATCTCCGCCTTTTGCCGTGATTACCAGAAGGCGCGGTCTGGCGACGGAAATCGGAACGTTAATAAGCACTCAGCTGCCACCTTCAGCGAGGCAACGGAAGAGGAACAAGACGACACGGCAGAGAGCTCGGCAGATGCAACCAGCAGGGAGAGAGATGAGTGTCCAACGCCTCTCGCCGTCACACAAAGCGTTGCGACTGGATGTACCAGCCTAACAGGCACAGACGAAATCCGTTGTGCTAGATCGGGAGCTGGGGATGCGGGTGGCAGCGACGAGGCGGATCAGGTCCTGGTCGGCTCGGCGGCCGAGCAGCGCGCGGCAGCTCGCCCGCGTGGCGTGGATGCGGTGACCAGTACCGAGGAGCGCTCCGCCTTGGAGACTTTTGACATGGTCTTGGCCATCTTTCTCTGCTTGTACTATGGAGTGTCGGGTTGCTTGTGGGCTATTGTTGCTCAGGGACGGAAGCTGTGGTGCTTCCCGTTCCGGCTGGTAGTGGTGCGGGACGGGCGGGATCAAAGGCAGGCAGCCCCAGTGAAAAAGAGAGAATGGGTCTTTCGGAAAAGAGATCAAAGATTCCTAGTGAAAAATTGATAAAGCGGCATGGGAAGCTAAAGGGGGCGTCAAAGAAGATGTGCAGAACACACGGATCTGCCTATGGGCGAAGGTGTGCGTGGGATGTGGCGTGAAAATATGGTGATATTTCTTCCTAAATTCAGAGCGTTCTTGCAATGTATTTCGTGCATGTTTCGCAGTATCGCAAAGGTTAGGGTCTTGTAGCTGGGTAGAGTTGGCCAGCAACATCCTCCGACGATGAAGCGCCCGTTTGCTTCTCACCTGAGCATCAGGCTGCCTCCGCACCCCGCCGGCTTTCTGCTCAGTGTTGAAGAGACCCAACTCCTTCTTCGTTCCTCTCCCAGCTCCTGAAACTTACTTCTTTCCAATTATAAACTGCAGAAAGCAACAACGAACCCGAATCCCATCTGCTGCATTGCCATCGCACCACTTCCTAACACACCTCAAGATGGTATCTTGTAAGTATTTGGAGGGCTACCAGTCAACTGTTCACTTATCCAGGATTGCGCTAATGCTGGCTACATCTTTCTCAGTCCCGACAGAAGCCCAGGGGACCGCGGCAGCTGGCGGCGTGCCCAGCTCTGCCTCTGCTGCCCCAGGTCCAGACGTTGGCGACGGCATTTTTTGCGACTGCTTCAACAAGATCAGACCCCTTGTCTACGCCCTTCCCGACGAGGAACAGAAACTGGCGCTTTCGTTTGAAATGACGGGCCTTGTCCAAACAACTCAGTGGGCTCGGCGACGAGACGAAGCAGTGCACAAGATGGTTCTGGATCGAATCTTTGACCCTCAGTGCAGCTTTACTAGCAGTCATGCGGCTGCGGCTGCCTCTCTCTTAAGCGTGAGTAGTGTCGAGTCTCCATACGCTTCTATCCCACTATAATCCAAATCACTAATCCTTTATACAGTTAGCCTGGGACGCCGGGATACGAACCGGTGGCGTAGTCTCGAGTGCGCTCGTCCGCCACCTGGCGACGCTCGTTCGAAGCGACCAACTCCGAAACCGCGCCGCAGATCCGTCCAGCCATGTCTGGCTGTTTTCGCAGTGGTGTGCTCTCTTCCGCAGCCTCGTGGCCCGCGAGGCTGAAGCTTCGACAGCACCAGCGTCAAACCTGCTGCGCCACCTGTTTATCATCGACATGCTGCGCGCGGCCGAGACGGTCAGGGCCCGGTCCCACGGGCCAAGCAGCAGCCTGCAGACCATCAGGCACAGGACGCGCAACACGTTGCGCGCCTGGCCGAGCCTTCAGAGCCTGTGCGACTACCTGCGAGATACAGGCAGGTACAGCGCCGATCTCGTAACCCCATCCGTCCTGGTGCGACTGGACTTGCTGATTTATGGCTTGGAGGACGCGCTGCGTGCGCGCGCCGGAGGCAACGGGGAGCAGACCAAGCCAAAGTACGACCACGGGGGCGCGTTGGATCTCGCAAAGGCAAACGGGCGCTTGACGCATTTTGCCGCTTCCATGGTTCGCTATCTACGCGAATCAGATAAAGAGAAAAATTCAAGTACCATGCTTTTAGTGGCCGTCCACGTCAAGCTACTGCTCGAGCACGTCAAGAATCAGGTGCTTGCGAGGATGGAGGATAAGCCACCCGGCGACGGTATAGGTTCGGATAAAAGTAATAAACGCCCAAGAATTGGAGATTGATCTAGGGGAGAAAAGATGCAATCGCCGAAAGTAGGGCAGTAAAAGGATGAGAGCGTCATGGCACTTTGCACCGCACGATAGGTGGGCTCTCAAGATGGTTTTTGCTTCATTTGTCACAGTTTATAAGGGGCCTCTCTTTTACAGAGCTTAACAGATTTTGCTTTCTTTTACCCTGTGAAGAGAAAATATTCATGGGCTGTTGTCTCGAACGTTGTGGGCATTCTTGACTTGGTGGCTCTTTTCCTTGAGCTTTTCACACGTGCTGGAAACACATTCACTGACGTGTCACTTGATCATACCTCAACACGACAGCTGCAAACGGAGAAATGTTTCACTTAATGAAAGATTTTTTACTCGAGTTTAATTTTCTCTCCGTGAGTTCTTCTTTTCTTTTTATCCCAACTCAGCAAGGCCTGTCATCAACTCTCGTCACCGCAAAAGTCCACCGTGCCAACTTGCCAAAGAGTCTTTGGTATCACAAATGCCCAGAAGTAGGCTCGCTCTTTCTTTCAATCCTTATTCCGGATGCTAACACCCAACTTAGAAGCGGAAAAGGCCCCTCGAGGGTTTGCATTCAACCCTGACAGATGCTGGGCCTTCGAGACTCGTAGCACGCGGCCTCGCCGCAGGGTTATCCGCGTGCACACTGACAACCCAGGAAGGCACCCCGTACCGACTCATGAGATTGCTGCATGGAAGAATCCTACCGGTGCTGGGGTCACTTTCAGCCAGATGGAGACCGTACTGAGCAGCATTCACTATCAGTCGCACGCCGTGGTCGTGGGTGAGCTGGTCCCGACAGCTGCAAAAATGGGTGCTACCTTTCCTACAAAATATTCAATAGAGCCGGCTTCGTATTTGGGTTTAGAAAAAGAGGCCAAATGGTTCGCTTTGAAAAAGGGACAGCCTCGTTGCTTCATTGTACGACTCATGAAAAGCGTTTCCAACACCTTTTACGTTCTTACCGAGAAGAACGAGACGGATGGCCTCTGCCGTCTGATGCCCGCCCCTGGGCAAAAGACTTCCAGTCATTACATTGCATTCTACGATGAATGGGTTGACGACGGCTATGAGGGTTCCGCAAGGTCAGTTCGGAAAGCCATAAAGTGCAGACTCGACGCTTTTTGCGAGCGATATCGTCACGATTCCAAGCTTGCTATCAGCAAGATGCTTAGCCAGCCCTCAGTTACCCTGGCCGTAAAGAACAACCCCCAAGTGCCTGTTGCGCCAAGGACAATTGAGGAGTCTGCAAATACAGGACCACAAACCCAGCCCCAACACGACATTGAGCCGAGCGGCAACCCTCTGCAGAACGCAAACCAACCGTCCGTCAACCAATCCCAGAAGCAGTCTCAGACTGCATATGATGGGAACAATGCACTTTCTACGTCAAGAGAGTCGCTTGATCCTCCAGAACTGGAGCCTCAGCGTGGAATTGAAGCCAGCAATCATTCTTCGCAGCCTGTACCTCAGACCGGGCCTGACGGCACTGGGTCACAAATTCAGCAGGAAACTGAGCAGGACAGTAATGCCTGCCAGATTCCCCAAGATTTACTTGAAGAATCGGCTACCAGTCAAGCTAACAGGCTCGATACCTGTCTAGCTCCCCTATTCGCAGTGGACGCCGAGTATACAGGTTCAAATGCTGGTGATCTTTTAGTCGAAATAAGGGCGAGTACATACATGTATTCGGAAGTCCATGCCTTCTACTAACAGGTCGCAGCAATTTTGCAATTTACGTGCCAATACATGGAGATATACGAACGTGATTACCGATTTAGCGAGATTGCTGCGTTTGGGGGCGCTACAAGGTCATCAGGTACAGCCAGAACTCCGTGCCTGCGTAGTCGGCGAGTGGTGTCGACGGTTCAGCTTTTACGGCGACGACGAATGGAAAACGAAACGAGTCACGGGACGGCTCCCCGTAGAGTTGCGGGATGTTTGGGAAAACACGCAGCAGTTTGCGCGATCCGCCTCTTTTGGAACAAAATCGCCTAGTAACGCAACCACCACCAGCCAGGCCGACTCTGGTGACCACGGCGATCCTCTCCAGATTCACGCGTTTGCGTTGGCCAAGGGATGTATTGAGCGCACAATCCGCTTTGCCTCCATCGCCGTTGCCAACCTAGACGCGCTGCTGCAGGGCAATGCAAACGACACCAACGACGTCCACAGCGTGCTCCGGTGCGCGCTGGACGGCCTCCGGGATCACCTACCGGCCGTCACGGATGCATTCACGAGCGAGATGCGCACCAGGGTTCTGCGCCTCGCCCACTGCGCGCAGATTGACGGGTCCATGCGCATCCGCGAGGTGCGAGAAGTAGTCGTGGCAATCAAGGTCGCTCTCGAAGCGCTGCTGGAGAACCTGACCACTATTGAGAGAAGCGCCGACGACGCGTCGGCCTCCTGGACGGCGGCTGGATCGAAACCCAACGACAACGAACAAGACGGCGCTGATGCGGAAATGGCGGATGCGACTGGGGACATGGACACTGTCGAATGGTGATCGAAAATCGGCCCGCCAATGCTTTGCGGGAGTACAGGGGGTTTATTGGAGATATTATAGGGATACGGAGCTCATTTAGAGGTGTTTGTCTGTGGTCAGTAGAACCGGGCATGCTCAAAGGATGTTA
This sequence comes from Samsoniella hepiali, assembly GCA_001455915.2. NCBI lineage: Eukaryota > Fungi > Ascomycota > Sordariomycetes > Hypocreales > Cordycipitaceae > Samsoniella > Samsoniella hepiali. The sequence continues at coordinate 603,342 of LNDK02000006.1, read as the reverse complement.
CACGCTGTGTCGGATTTGAGGACCCAGCCAGGGCTTCATAACTTGCTGTTCACAATTCTCTGAAAAGTAAATCGCAGATATATTTCCCTAATTCTCGGGTTTTTCAAACTGTCCATTCATCATGCAACCTCATCCCCATCGTGCGTTTCTGTCACGTAGCGTCTCTCGTTCCTGCACTTCTTGCTTCTCGTCAAACTGAGCCTGCCAGCCTAGGGCTCTCCTTCGCTTGTCCAGCTGCGATAGGACTACGTAGCCCTAAGCCGGGTCTTTGCGCGCCTTCTCCTTGGAATTGCCTTGCAGATGTTCATTGTCCGCCAGTCGCCGCCGTCGCTCTCGTACGTGCGCTGGAATCCAATTGTCTGCGAAACAACTCCCTAAATGAATGCGGTTCTGTATAAGCTTTCTATCAAAGACGGGCTCGCTTCGCCGCCGAGGCTCCAAGACGTCAAGGAGGATGACGCTGTGAATCTCCCATGGCAGGCTCAACAGCGATGCCGGCGCAGCCTCAGCTGGGGCCATATTTTGAACAGCGTTTCCTTTGTAACAAGAACGTCTCTGACTCATCCCAGGCATACTTCCACAGCCGGAAGGCCACAATGTGTCGCTCTGGAATGTTTTGGAGGCCAAAGGAGGCCGAGATCGAAGCCGCAAGAAGTTCAGCAGAGCGGACGAGCTCTATTAGCACTACCAACACTGCACTGACACAAGTTTAGTACGCTCCACACCAGCCGGGTCACCCACACCGTGCAGAATTTATGTCACCCCACTGTGCACATGAGGCAGCAGCAGATTGTATGGCCAGAGGAAGGCTTCCTACAGATAAATCAGGCCGTCCTCCTTGATCATCCGGACGCGCGATTTTGACGCTTCGTCCAACATCTGGCACACCAGTCCCGCAACCCTGTCCGCGCCCTCACGTGATTTCGTGTCGGCCCCTCTGTCGACATCGGGCCGCGACGCGTCAATGCCCAATCCCAGCCAACAAGAAGCCGTTCAAACCGCCAAACCATGTCTGACGGCTCTGCCATTCATCTCTGGCTTTCAGGCCTGCCGGATGGAAAGCGAGGCTCGAAGCGCCCCCGAGACTCCGACATGGCCACCCCGCCCCGTTCGTCCAAGCAGACCGGGAGGAGTCTGTCGCCCTCAAAGAAGCGAAGGATGGACGAAGATGGAGACCAAGACAACGGCAACAGTATCAGCAGATCCGATAACGACCGTGCAGTCGGTCAAGATGTCGATGCAACACCCCAGTCAGATCCTCGATTGTCGCGTCCCTCCCTTGCCATGAGACCTGCCTCCTTCCAACCGCCCTCCAGCACCAGCCTGGGCCATTCCTCCGACCGCCAAAGCTCCCGCCGATCACCAGCCCTGTCAAGACCATAACCGGCCTGCAGCGGCTCGGCAAGCCCGTCCTGTATCGCTCCCTCGACGGCGATGCTGGCTTCCAGCAACTTCCCGAGGACGTGCGGCCGCTCTACGACAGCATCTTGGACGTTACAATGTCCCGGATGGGCACCTATCCCGCTGAGATACGTGCGCAGATTGAATCTCTATTGCCCCGTCATCCGCCTGCAGACTCTTTTTACCGGAAACCCGAGGAAGAACCCGATCACAACCGGAGGGGGATGGCGGAAGAGAGGGGGAAAGAGGAGGGCCCTTTTTTCGACTACCTGCCCCTCACGTCTCTATTTGCCGACAGACTAGAGGGTACCTCGCTTCCAGCGCGCTTCGCTCTCGCTGAGTTCTACAAAATCCGTGCTATCTCAGCCGTCGCAAGGGAGTGTCTAGATCTCCGTCGCTCTGAGGCGGCGTGGAATGTAGACGTCCATGGGCCTCTACTGAAGCTCGCCCTGTCGAGACGGTATGGGTCTGTCATGTGCGAGAATGCGACATCGGCTAGGATCCTGCCATGCTTCCGTCCATCCCTCGTTACCGGCGAGGTGTCGGAAGGCAAGATGGTGGACTTTGTCCTTGCGCCTAGGCTTAGCGCAGAGCTCGACGCGGCTATTCAGAACAAGCTAGTCGAGTTTTCTATGCAGAGCAGGTCCCCAGCACTCGCGTCGGCCCAGCTCTGCCTCAATCAAACCGACTATACCCCCCTGACGCGCTCTCCATCGGCCATATCGATTGAGACCAAGGTTGCGGGGGCCAGTCTCGAGGAGGGCCGCCTGCAGTTGGGCATATGGACGGCTGCCTGGCATAAGCGCATGGAATTTCTCGGTGTCGGTGGGGGGATACGAGGCCCCCAGCTGCCTACATTACCCCTGATCCTCGTCCACGACCACCAGTGGTCTCTCTACTTTGCTGTCGACCGCCTCGATAAGATTGAGATCTGTGGCGCGCTGCTGATTGGCATGACTGACAACCTCCCAAACATCTACCCGCTGCTTACCGTGCTTGGACTGCTCGGCACCTGGATCGACACCACTTTTCGCAGCTGGGTCACCGACACCTTTGGTCCCCAGACGTGATCCCGTATGCCAATGTTGGGCCGCATGAAGCCGGCGTTACAAAGCTAAAGGGGGGTTATGGGCCGCGAGAGGTTGGGGCATACCAAGAACAAGACGATGCAACAGCTCAGGCTCGACAACCCAACGCACTGCGATGCCAAGACCATAGGGGTCATGGTCGCAGGCCTAAACTACCGGTACCGCGGTAACAGTGTGTACTGTGCGCTTCTCAACGCGCCGGGCATAGATACGGCGACGCTCCCAGCCCTGGACATTGACAAGGTGTTGGTGTTTAATGCCACGACAACGGTTTTTGGTCTGTGGTCTACATTGCGCGGCGGGTGCCTGCCGTCACTATATTCGACAGCGTTGGCACGCTTTCCAGCAATTGTAGAGCCTGAATCCTACAACCTACCAGATGGCTAGAAGAGGCGGGTGCGTTATTAAAGCCCATTTCACAAGCGTGGGTGCTAATGTCGATAGCCCAGAGTACGACGATCTGGTCTTTGCTGACACAGACGATGTTCACTCTAGCGCGTACTCTGCGTTTCGTAGGCCAGAGCGAGATACATAGGATTAGCGTGCAGGTATATCGTAGAACGCGGGGAAACAGCTTAGTTGTTAAGACTTCCTACGACGGATGATGCTCGTGGAGGCTGCGTTGAGAAGCAGGGGAGGACAGACACACCGAGAGGAAGAGAGCGTACTCCCATCTGCGAGTGGGAGTGGGGGGGAGCTGGTCAGGGCAGGACAGAACGAGGCAGTGGCAGTGGGTAACTTTCGTTCTTGCTGTCTGTTACATATGTAAGATAGAGAACTAGGGAAGTAGGGAATCAAGGTAGTTCCCGTTATCTAGTTGTTAAAGACGCGATTGAATATATAAGGCAATATATCACATAGAAGGTTTTCCATAACTAGCGAAGTTATAGTATAACGTCTTGCGGGAAGTCAAAAAGGTACGACTCGGCCATGGCGTCGCTTTGGCTCTCGCAGCGCACAAGCTCTAGCTCTGTACTAGTACCAGTAATGCCATTTCCATATTGCTGGTGCCAATCTGCAGTTGCGAGGGGCGACTGCAGTGTCTCGTCTATTATGTCGAGCCAGGTAAGCGGCAGCGTGCAGCCGAGTCCCTGTGATGTGCTGTCTAACAGGGGATCAAAGACGACATTGTCCTCTGAAGTCATATCGTGCTGTGGCGAACGCGCACCTCTTTTCCGCTGACACTGGTGAGAAGCCGCCGCAGACATGTCATTGGCGAGATGATGATAATCATGGAACAAACTGCCGCTAGGCGAGGCGATCTGGGCCTGGTAAATTGCAGCGTTAGCTAGACCCTTCAATGTTAAGCAAAAGCACAAGACGGCCTGAATAGAAGGGGATACGCTAGATGATGTATCTAGGCGTGCTAGAAAGCGCGACAAAAGTCTACTAGGACGGATAGGTCGTCTTTGGCACGCAGGCTGGCTGGTTTTATTATGATACTGGTGAAGAGCGAAACAAAGGCTGCAATATGGTAATGGAGAGTTGCCCTATGCAATCATTAGAATGGTGAGGAAAATATGAGTCATGAATGTGAAATGGAGAAGAAGAGAAAATACCAAATGTATTTCGGGTCTTGCGTAGAATAATGTCCAAGCATCAACATGGATTGTCGCGCGGCGTCGACGCAAAGGCTGGCGCTCTCAAGCTGTATTGATGGCGAAGCAGTCGCACCTGCTTCACCTGGCTGGCACGGCGCCTTGTTTGCCCAGCTCGAGCGGCCGTTTTGTCTGTGGATTAACTCAACTGAGCTGTAGTATGCCAGATGCAAAACGGCGACGTAAAATCGGCAGGAGGTCTCGAGGCCAGCCATGTCGTTGCCGGGCCGAAAGGCAGCCGGGATAGCCCGTCGCCAACTCTGCAAGGCTCCGTACAGCTCGGCAATATGAACGCTAACAAACTCAAGAAAGTAGCTTCTGTCGTTAACCGCCCTTACGATAAGCCCAGGGTTCCTTCCACCTACCCGATCGCCTGGTCATTTGCACCTTTATATAATACCCAAAGGCCGTCGTCCGTCTTCTACCTTGTCTCGACAACCCAAAGAAAGGCACAAAATCAATCAAAGTCCTGTCCATCATGGAATCTCTCATCTCGATACCCATCAGCCTGGGCAGCGAGCGCAGCCTGCACATCCAGTAGAAGCAAAAGAGCAGCAGCTTCCTCGGCACCCTGCAATCGCTCGTCAGCGGTGCGCCCTCTGGTGCCATTCATGTCCAGCACGTGCCCGCCGGCGCTGGCGCTGTGGTCGAAGTCTGCGGGCAGCCAACAGCCTCCCATGACGTGCGGAATAACTCTGTCGACAAGACGCAGACCATCGTGGTCAACACGGTTAGCGCAGAACCTCTGCAAATCTACCTACGCTAGCCCAAAGGCGCTGAAGAGGTCGGCCTCGACCAGTTGAAGTTGCAGTCGAGCGATTACAACATCAAGTGGGACATTGAGACGCCCAATGTCCCGGCCGGCGCCAAACATCTTTCGCCCGCAGACGTCGACTTTCGACCCGCACGGGAGCTCTTTCTTGCCAGTACCAGCGGAGGCATCAGCGGTCTAATCCCCATGACGGACCTCCTCAACATCTCCACGATCTCTAGTACAGCAGACATCACTCTCTTTCCTCTCTACTACAACCAGAACGCCGCGCACGAGACCAATCTGTCCATCAAGTCCAACTCTGGCTCCCTCAACATCAATTCTAAACTCGACGCCGCCACCGCTGGGGGCGTGCACTCGCCCAGCCGCGACTGCCGTGTCTCGATCCAGTCGAGCTCGGGCACCATCCGCAGCGTTCTCGGCATGACCAATCTCACGTCTATCAAGTCAGACAGCGGGTCGCAGCACCTTACGGCGCTCCTCTGAGACCTCAGTCTCGAGCGGCGGTCAGACTTGGCCACCACCACCACCACCAGCGGCTCGCAAAACATCACCATCGTCGCCGCGCCAGACGAGGACAAGACGGCCGGCGCGGCAGAAAAGGCGGGCAAGGCGGGCGAGGTGGCTACATGTGCAGGCACAAGTCCAGCAGCGGCAGCGTCTGGATCGCCTACCCGGGCGTGTGGGAGGGCACGGTGGAGGCGCACAGCAACTCGGCCAGCATCGCCGTCACGAGGGTGTCGAGACGGATAGGGTCCGCAACACAAGGACGGCCGTCAAGGGTACGCCGGTGCACCACACGGACGTCGACACGAGTTGCGGGGCCGTATCAGTCAAGTTTGGCGGAGCATAGCGTTGCTGGCGAGTGCGGGGACGGATGAGGTCATTGTAACGAAATGTTGCAAGGCATCAATTAGTTCAACTAGCGAAAAAGATGTAGCTCTGGCTTCTAAAATGGTCTTTACCAATTATGAAATTCGTAGTGTACACGCTGGACCAACCTCCACAACACCAGCTCCATACCACAGCAGGATATGATGAGATATAGTTACTTTTTTCTTTCCAATTACTTATCAAAGCGGCTTCTACTTGCTAGTGACCCTAGACATATCAGACCCTGAAACACCCCCAAAACACCCCGAAAAGCTTGTCTTTCAGGTCGTGGTGCACTGAATCAGTACGACGTCAGTGAAGCCATGTAGGTCTCTCACCTCCATATACACCACTTTCCCGTACTTAAATCTCGCCTCTTTCTCATCAAACGATTGGTTATACACCGGTCACTGATCAGTGGCCAGGACCGACACTTTCATAACGCTCGTCCTCCTTTGATTGTTCATAGGCTAGTTAGTAGATGATTCCATGTTCGCTTTCCGTTAGTTTCGTCCGAGGCAGGGAGGCGCAACGACGCTAGCAACGCAATAGCTTCCACGTCTTGCCACGAAGTACGCGCGGCAGGGCTGAAGATAGGCCCAGGTCCCCTTGACCGGGGCAAGAAAAGATCTTAATCCACTCTAGGGCTGGACAAACTAACTCGGGTTGCCCGAGGTCGAACGTGATTAGACTCATCCCGGGACTTGAGTTTACCGACTTCCCTGAGCCAAGACTTAGCTTCCTCCTCTATAACATGTTATCCTGGTCCTCGTGACAACCCCACCGCGGTTTGGACTAGTTACCTACCGAGCTGATAGCTCGAGTCCGGATTTCCTATTCAGGAATGCGAGAGTCCACTATTTCAAACTCAGTCAACACTTGCAAGCATTCAGGAGATCGAATCAAGGCGCGGTTCTAGTACAGCCCTAATCCCGAGTTTCAGCTCTTGTCTACTGATTTAGCAAAGCTAATATAAACTGCTAGTATTGTATATAGAGCTTAGGGCCAGATCTTTTGAAGTAAGCTCTTACAGAGATACATTAGTACTGATTGAATGAAGGTAGGGCTGAGACCATTTCCTAAAACGGGAAAAGACACGGCAGCGCAAATATAATTGGCCCGGGATTAATCAGAGTTAACAAGCTCAAGGCATAACCCACTGATGGTAGACTCGGCAGCTGGACTTCTCGGAGTACCGAATTGTTGAAATGGGACTGCATGCGAGCGTGATGACGAGGCCAGCGTGCCATCGGCCATCACTCGCTCGCACCTTGCCCGTGACCGCCGTGACCGAATGGCCGACACAAAGCCGAGACTCTGATACAGGCGGCATCAGAATAACTATTTAAACCCCTAGTTATAGCTCAAAGGATCGATGCTTCTCAACCAGAAAGCCACTTCACGCACATACAAACTCGAGAAGCCTCACTATACTCTACAACACTCCACACTATCAGAGAGTTACAGTTGTATCTCTACTACACCATGGGATCCATCAGCACTGGCATCGTCGCAGACGTTCTTGAAAGACTCCACAAGGAAGCCGATATTGCCGATGGGCGAATGCGCGACCAAGACCCCGACCACCCTGCATTGCAAGGCGACTGGGTCGCCAAGCTGCTCGAGTCTGAAAGAAACGACCTGCGAGGGACCTATAAAGAATACGCCGACAACTTCCTCGCCGTGTCCCCAGAGTTTGGGCGCCACCTCTACATGAGCGCCCGCGCCGCCAAGGCACAGCGCATCGTCGAGTTTGGCACCTCGATGGGCGTGTCCACCATCTACGCCGCGGCGGCGCTGCGCGACAACGGCGGCGGCGGCCGCCTGATCACTACCGAGATCGAGCCAGGCAAGGCTGAGCGCGCAAAGGCCAACATTGCCGCTGCCGGGCTTGCTGATCTTGTCGAGTTTCGCGTGGGCGATGCCCGCGAGACTCTGGCCGGTGGCGTCGGCGGTAAAATCGACCTGGTGGTGCTGGACGGCGCTTGGTCGTTGTACCGCCCTATCATACAGCTCCTAGAGCCCCATCTGAACCCAGGCGCCATCATCTTGGCCGATAACACGACGGATACTGAGCGCGAGTATCTTCAGTATGTTCGCGACCCGCAGAATGGTTACCTCTCCCTGCAGCTTACTGCTCTAGAGAAGCATGGGAATGAGTTCACAGTTAGGACCAAGTAGCTTATTTTATTAGATACTAGCGTATTAAGACATATAGTATTTTGATCTTTCTATTTACATATCGTTTTCTACATCTTTGATCGTTGAGTATATAAGCGGCTTTTGTATTTTATCATGTTGAATCTTGTGACCTTTCGATGCTTGACCCAGTGAGGGCTCCTACGTACTCTAGCCATAGGACCGGTCCGACCTCGGGCAATATGCTTATCTAAATGCGCTGTCGAGGTCAGGCAAGGCAATAGAATCAATAAGGCGATAGAGAGAATATGTTGGCATTTGTAGGTTCGAATTCAAGGACCTCCCGGCGGCCGACTGGCATTGGTAGCTTCGTTCGAATACCCCACGTACATACATTTTGCAAATTATTTACTTTAAACAGCTGTTCGAGTCTCCGTCGCAAAGACGGGAAAGTCTTGTCAATGAGAAAATCCCATGGCCTGTCGATAACCGTCCGCTGGGTCCACGCTTGTACACCTTGAAACCCTGTACACAATCGCCTGATGACGGTGGCCAAGGCATTTCAGCGTACGCACCACTTTACTCATGCTGGCCAGTGTGTCAGGATGGTCCGCCCAAGCTGGAATTCTCGGAAAGCAGGCTTGCGAAGAGTCTGCCGCTATTGTGCCGATGCAGTCATCCACGGGCGTGTTGTCCATGCAGACTGTAGTCGGTTCAATGCGGTTGTTCTGCTGCATGGCCGCTCTTCGTTCTGCGAGTCTGGGGTGCATCTCGGCGTCTGATACCTTTCGGCGTCCCAGCTGTCCGGATCCCCTGTTCAGAAGCTGCCCAGGGTGGAAGGCGGCGAAGCCGTATCCCGCCGTGTCAGCGTATGTTTTAGAGCCGTCGCTAAAGACTACGTAACCGCGGGTCGGCTGGCGAGTCACTGCTCGAATTCTGTTATAGCCAGTGTCTGAAGCTATTTGCAGGCTTCGGCGCTGGCTCTGCCGCCCGAGGTGGCGGTAAAAGCAACGCTAACAGCTTGTCTCTTCAAAGCCACAATCCATTCAAAACACCCCATAGAACAAAATGCCTGTTAAAGGCATACACACTAGAATCAAACTCCTCTATTCCGAAGCAAAGTTTTCTTATATTCTACCTTACACCGTAGTAGCTACATTTTAATAAAGTGGCCAACACAGACGGTGCTCAGTCTAACGCGTGCACTGCGTTGCGTAGGCCGAAGCGAGATACAGGGAGTGCTGTGCAGTTATATAGTAGAACGCGGACAAACGACTTAGTTGTTGGCCGCGTGCGACGGATGATGCTTGTGGAGGTTGAGTTGAGAGGTAGGGGGGCAGAATGACGGGAGGAAGAGACGCGTCGTTCATCTGCGTATCTTAGAGTGGGAGAGGGCTGACCAGAGTATGATGGGAGGGGAAGATGTCGATTGAAGATAATGACCTCTGTTCCCATTGCGTGGTTGAGTTGAGTGTTGACCCCAGAGCCCTGTCAAGCGGCGCTGCGGCGCGGTTCTGACAGTTGTCCTCCCATTGTTGCACGCCCAAGCTGCTAGTATTGTACCTATTGGTGTATATTCTAAAGAGCCCTCCATGTTCGTTCCTACTCGAGCTAGCGGTTGTTAATGACCCTAAACGGCTCCCTGGATAGAGCATCGTCTAGGGCACCTGTCGAAAACAATCAGCCGTCAAACTATCCGAGAAGCGCCACCAATCTAAAATGCTCAACAGCCGAGAATAAACATGAATAAAGCCAGATACACAGGCCGGCAGTCCTCATATTGGGAATGGTGGGCAATGAAGGCTCCCTGTCGCCTCGCAAATTCCGGTATAGGACTCCAAATGCCGGCCAAAACAAGAATAAGCAGATAATTCCAGTGTCTTGCTTCACTCATGCGGACCAAGTTGAGCAGCGTCCCCTCCAGATGGGGACTGCGACCGAGGCACCGCCAAGGCTTGCTCCCACCAGGGCCAAAACTCGTCACGACACCACCTCGCCAATCTACGCAAGCCGGCGTGAATGCGATAGCACCCGTGTATCTCAGCTGACGAGCCAATATCGAATCCTTGCCAGATGACCTAAAACCCGCCGCAAAATTAGTTTTCCGAGCAAGGAGAGAGCAGGCCAGGCAGCGGCAAAAGAAGGAGAAAAAAAAAACATACGGTGCAACTCTCTGTGCGCTGGGCAAAGTCCACGCGCCAAGCAGCCCCTTGGACCAGGACGATGGGAATGATGGGCAAGCCCTGGTGCCCGTTCTGCCTTGGCAGCGACGCGAGATGCCGAAACTGAGCGCGCAGCCAGGTGGCAAGCTGCGCGGAGCCCAGGACCGGTCCGCTGGACAGGCCGCTCCGGGTTTCGATGCCGACGGCGACGGGCGTGCTGGCCTCGTCGCTGAGCCGGACGTGGGTGGCCCGGTGACACCCCGGACGGAGCTGTCGGTAGCGGCGCAGCGACAGTGCGAGTTCCGCATCATGCGGCGGGTCGAGCAGGATGGCGTAGTTGGCTTTGGCATCCGTCAGGGACGGGTCCGGGTCGTGCAGCTCTGGATAGAGGCGACACTGCGTGCTGATACGGAGCCCCGATTGTCAGCCGGTTATGACCCAACTCGGGCGTCTGCTGATCGTTTGAAAAAGAAAAACGCACATATTGCGCTAGGAAATGTCTAGATGGCGCTCATCCTCGAGCGCCAGCTCGAGCAGGGACGAATGCACCGAGTCATTCCAGCCCGCCTCGTCCTCCATTCGCTGCGTGCATTCGACGGTCTTGCGCTGTATCTCTTTGACCCGTTGGTAGACGTAGTCGTCGGGACGTTGGCCGTCGTTGGCTTCCAAGACGGGCGCATCGTAGAACCAGCCGTCGTCGGGCGGGCTTGCCCAGCTGGCATCCTTCATCACCATGTCCTAAACCCCGTCAGCGCAAAGCCCGGTGTTTCGCAGAAGCCGGTCCCTTGCCTTTATCGAAGCTGGGATGACCGAGGCCGTTTGTAGTAGTCGGGCCAGGTCCCGCATCAGGAGCGTGGGCTCTTGCATGGACGAGATACGTTCCCTTCGAACAGGAAAGTCCGTCGCCCGCCGCAGGGCAATCTCGCGCTTCCGCAGGCTCAAATAGCCGGCATGGCTGCCCCGACTCCTCCTGGAATCAGAATCGGAGGCCGCGTCGCCAGTACCGGCACCTGATGGGCCACCCGCTACGAGACCGTCTACGCAGTCAGGCCGCGTTCGTTTCTCCGGGCTAGGTGTGCACGGCATGTTGTTCAAGTCCAGGCTGGGGACCGTGGCCTCGACTACCTGCGCGTCGCAGGAGTCTTGACTTCGTTCAAGCCAGGCTTCAACAAAGCTTCTCGTGCCATCGGCTACGCTCATCACGCCAGTGCATCGGTCCGGTTGAGATTCAATAGGTCCACCCGCTTTCGTCAACGTCGTTTTTCTCTGCTGCCTGATGCCGCGGTTCTGACCGAGTCACTGGACTCGGCGGAGCCCGTGCAAAGAGCTGCTACCAGAGTACCCTACTTGTAGCAGAAGCAGGTTACTACTAGTCAAAGCAGCCGCCGCTTTGCCTGTAGGAGGATGCACACTAATCAATGGGTTCAATACTAGTAGTTGATAAGATTGATAACCAAAAAAACTTATACTAATTGACCATGAATGTCCTCTTATTATCGCTAGAGCGGCCGGTTGCTAGGTCATGCACTAATAAAGAGGCTTGACGAGGCTGCGGGCAAATTAGCGTGGGTAAATGAAGCTTGAGCCAAGAGCCCCTATCGTTGGCTCTCCTGCACCTCTCCCGTTTCCCTCTTCCTTGCTCCTCGTTCATTTTTCCGACAACACTCTTTTTTGCAAAAATCGGCCCTTCTGACCTTGTACACTCGTTCTCTTGGCCATTTGTCCTAGCCTCTCGCTTTTCTGCACCCCGTTTTCCGCCCCGTCGCGTGGCCACCAACAACCACAAACGCCGCCTACTTCTCCTTTCCGCCCAACAACCACCATGGCTCTGGCTACTCGCACGTTGGCCGTTGCCCTGGCTCTCGCCGCCGCGGCGCTCGCGCGCACCGACCTCGCGGGCTGCACGTACACGGACCTGACCATCAAGCCGACGCAGCAGGCCGCCTACGCCAGCCGCCTGTGGTACGTGCCGGGCACGGGCGAGGTGTGCGCGTTCCTCGACTGCGGCGGGGGGCGCGCGCCGCCCAAGTCGACGGTGCCGGGCTGCCCGCTGTACACGGGCACGGCGACGTACGCGCCGTCGTACGTGGACCTGAAGACGCTCGGCAACGGCGTCGTCGAGGCCGGCCAGAGCGTCGGCTTGGCGACCACCCCGGTGCCGTCGTCGTCGGCCGACGCGGCGACCACGACGACATCGACGCCCTCGACGGCGATCCTCTCGGGCACGCCCCGGCTCACGGTCGTGACGTCGACGCTCACCGGCTCTTCAGCCCTCGTCAGCTCGTCGACCCTCGGCGGCGGCGCGAGCTCGTCGGCGCGGGCTACGAGCGGCAGCAGCGCATCCTCGACGGCGGCGGCATCGAGCAGCAGCAGCAGCGGCGGCGGCGCGGCCAAGACGACGAGCCCCAGCTCGGCGGCGGGCGCCATGCAGACGGCGGGCGCTGTTCTGGGCCCCTGCGTCGTGGCTGCTGCTGCCATTGCCGCTGGTTTGGCTTGATTGTCAGGTTTTGGAGACGCAGTCTTGTTCGTCGGGCGTCGCATGTGGAGGATCTAATCAATTTGTATATATAGCCAGCATAGCGATCCTAGTCTGCATATAGCACATCAACTACATTTCCCAGACTCGACTTGCATGCGTGAAACTGCGCAGTGCGTGGCGCACTACTAGCTGTAATCGTTACCCATTCATCACTTCATAACACGCGCATCATCAGGACGGTTCACGCATGAATCACTCCCAGGTCTTCTTCTGGAGGTACTGCGCAACCGTCTCCAGAACCGGCGGATACGTGAGCTGCCAAGTTGCAGTTGTGTCAGCACTATAAAAAGAAACACCAGCATCACCATGTACTCACATCTTTTGCGGAAATGACGCTCGCATCGCCGCCAAGATAGCCAAACTCGTCCCAAAACGCATTCATCTCCGAAATCGGGCCCTGTAGAAACTCGGGCAGCGGCAGCTCCGCGGGCTCCGCGGGCGGCGCGACGTATTGCGCCTTGACGCCCGTCGTCTGCGTAAAGAGCTCGAGGAACGCGGCAAACGTCAGCGAGTCGCGCTCGCCGAGCACCTTTTTGCCGCCCGTCGGCTCCTTGATCAGGGCCTCGACAATGGGGCCCGCGTCTTCCTCGGCGGCGAAGACGGGGACGCGCGTGGTGGGCTTGATGCCGGGGGAGAAGAGTAGCGTGCCGTCGTCGCTCTGCATCATTCGCAACACATCATCAGCAGCATATACATAATGATTTACAGTCCCCCGTAGTGCGGTAACGCCGGGCCCTTACCTTTTGGGGCGTCTGGAGACCGCCGGGCAGGATGTTGCTCAAGAACCAGCCCGCGACATACGTGCTCGTCTTGTTCCACAGCGCCGGGTGCGTCGCCTTTATATACGCCTCGGCCTTGGCCTTGGACTCGAAATGATACACCTGCTTGTACTTGCCCCCCGACAGCGCGCCCGTGTCCTGCAGCACCGACACCACGAACCGCTCCAGCCCCTGCACCTCGGCCGCCGCATCCGCCGCGTTTTCCAGCTGCTGCCGCTCGCGCGCCGCCGCCCACGCCAGCAGGTTCTCGCCCGCCCGCGGCTTGACGTCGTACCGGTCCGGCCCGGCCGTCAGCACGGCGACGGGGTCGCTGACGGCGTAGACGGCGTGCGCGCCCGCAAACGCCCGGCGCAGGCTCGCCGGGTCGTCGAGGTCGGCGGCGACGACGCTCGCGCCGGCGGCGGCGAGGGCGAGCGCCGCGGGGCGACTGGGATCGCGGGTGAGGGCGCGGACGTGCCACGCCGCGGGGTCCTGGAGGAGGGTGCGGGCGACGGAACCGCCCTGGTTGCCGGTGGCGCCGACGACGACAATAGTTTTGGGCATTTTTTGTTGAATGAGACGGTAGGTTACAAAAGTACAATGAGTTCTTTTCACACGTTCTACAGCAGTATTGAGGTTTATATATGTATATATGCTGTCGTCTGTACCAGCAAACTCCCCGATTCGTCAGACATGTCACCATCGATGATCGATAATCAGCCTTGCCAGGTATTACTATCCCGTACAGATGGGCAATTTCTACAGCCGAGGTTGCGCGCTCAGCTCCAAAAGGATTTCACGCGCAATACCGTTCTTATTAATCAAGGCTCGGTAAGGCTTTTGATAAGGCTTTCATAAAGCTTTCATAACGCTTTGAAAGAAGATACGCGCCCAGAGAGCCTCACCATGCTAATCTTACAAAATCCTGCTTTTCATTTTGTCAGCCTCGATCACAAAAACACATCTAATAAGTCAGCTCTCTTGCGTGCTACATTCCACTTTGGGAAAGTCGCCGAGCAACACAGCAGCGCCAGAAGGACGCGACAGGGCCGAAGACGCGGCCTTTTTCTTTTTCCCTTTTTTTTTTTTTTTTTTTTTGCTTTGTCCAATCCGAGCGCAAAGACCCTGCATTGTCACACCAATTTCAGTCACACACCTCAAAAACCCTCCGAGAGTCTTTTTCGGTGCCTGAGCGGGCTGCCGAACTAATGCAGAGTGACTTGGGGCCGCTTTTGCACTGAGACCCGCGCGGCCTTTTTATTTATTTATTTTATGCAAGCCACGTTTATTCACTACCCCTTTTGGATCAAATGTATCAGTTTAAGTCGGCGACCTTGGGAAGCCCAAGCCACAACATTCTTGGGTTTTTCCCAACGTCTTTCGGTGTGATACGAGAGAAAGAGGCCGACCACGGCGACTGCAACCGATATTATTCAATTCCAGCCACTTCAAACGCATGTTCGCCGTCGGTACGGTGTCCACACACACCGTACGAGCACAGGAAAATGTGACATTGTAGTGCACCGCCCTCCCAGTTCGGGCTTTTGGTTGGTGGTCGGAGCTTGTCTGATTGGTCAGAGCTTCGTATTACAGCCCACACCACAGCCCACGCCAACCCCGAAGCAAATCTCCCTTATCATACGGTTTTTTGGGTCACTAACTATCACTGAGGAGTGAAGAGACATTCAGGTAGAAGATTAAATCCGTTTTTGAATCATATTAAATATAACCAAGTCTATAGGTATCCAGACTCCAAGAGAAAGAAATATACATCGTGAAAAGCCCTTGTATTACTGTCCCGGTAGGACACCTTCCTAGGACCATTCTATGCTAGTGAAAACCGCACATTGATGCAAGAAAAAAAAAATATTAAAATCCACCGCTATCATAACATGTCCTCATTTTGAAGCAAAGAGTACTGTGCTATTTACAGCATGGCAAGAGCGGCAAGGGCAGCAGCGCCGAAGGGGACAACGGCGGCAGCGCCACCGACCTGGGGAGGGGCGGTGCCAGAGGGAGCAGAGGTGCTGGGGCCGGTGGGCTTGTTGCCGGTAGGGACAACACCGGTGCCGGTGGGCTTGACGGGGGTACCGGTAGGGACACCGCCGGTGGGGGTGTGAGGCTTGCTGATGGTGCAAGGGCAGTCGGTGATGGTCAGGGTGGTGGCCTTGGTGACGGTGTGCGTCTTGTTGTTGACGACGACGGTGGTGGGAGCCGGGCAGTAGGTGGTGTAGGCAGTGACAACCTCGGTGGTCCAGACAACCTCACCGGTGCCGGTGGCGTTGTTGTGAGCGGCAGCGAGGCCGACAAGGGCAGCGGTGGCAGCGAAGAACTTCATGTTGACTGGTGGGGTGGAGGGTTTTGGTTTGCGTGGAAGCGAATGTAAGTAGACAGGATGTCTGAAAGAAGAAGCGAAAGTAGATGGAAGTGAGTTGGTTGGGGAAGGAGAAAGGAAACAAGACAGCTCTCGGGGGGTGGGCACGCACCTTATATGGCCCAGAGCTGCTCGTTCGTCCCGAATAGGGGTGATATTATTAGAAACATGGCATTGCGCCCAAGCTGATAGGAAAAACAAAGTCGGCTGCTGGGATTACGTGACATCATGAGCCACTCCCAGCCCACTGCACTGGATATCCTCCGGTCGGCGCTGTCGGCCCTCCTTACTGGGCGGTACATGATGACTGGTGTGGGCGTCGTGCGGTGGGTGCGGCTCTCTCCAGCCTCCACCAATATACGAGGAATTTTTTTCCTTCTTTCTTTGTCCCCCAGTTCAGTGGGACCCCCCTGCCGTGCCGAACTGCTGATATCGCCCATGGCTAATTTGCCAGAGCCTGATTCCTGTCCGAGCCTGATTCCCACGCCAACCAGCGCCGCCGCCGCCGCCTGCAGGATCCATGCCTCTGATCCTGTCCTTTTTCGCTGAGGAACGTGAAGAAAATTCAAATCTCGGAAGAGGAACAGCGGTCATCGTGATTGTGGCGAGCCAAGCCCTTTAGCGGCGCGCCGAGAGCGACGGCACAATGGCCACTCGACGGCGGCTTCGAAAAGAGAATACCAACAGTAACGTCCCCACGAGCATTCCCCACCAGAGCTGCCCTGCTTTGGTCGGCTCACGGTCAAATTAAACTGGCCAAAATTTTGCAGCTTTCTCCTGTCAAGGCGTGTCTGGCAAGGCGGGACGCGTGCCGGCCATCCAACCAGAAGCCTTGTTGTGCCAAGTGATGAGTGATCCCCCTGGGAAGGCTGGAACTTTATGCACCCACCACCACACCCTGCTAGTAGAAATACTGAAAACTGATAGAGCTTCTCGTGGCAGCCCGAAGCAGATGTCTTGGACCACTGTCGCACTGCAGAAATTGCTGCCGACTTTGGCCCAATTCGCTTCTACCCGACAGCTGCTGTCTGTCTGTCGCCTGTCGATCTGTCGTCTGTCGTCTGCCATCACCATCACACTGCATATCCGTACATCAAATGCCTCAGCTCTCTCCCGGCAACAACAATCCCTGTTGTCCAGTCCAGGCTGCGTGCGCCCTTTTCGTATCCTCACGGCACCACGGCAACCCAGAAAGAGAAGTGGTACCCAGGAAAAATTTTGCCTCTCCAACATCATAGGGCAGTGCCTGGCATTCAACTGCCCAAACCGGCATAATCGCACGACGCTAGTGGTTTTGACTTTTTTGGCCCGGGCGCCGTGTCGCTAGTCAAGCACGCCACGCTTTGTGTTATTAGTTCCATTGTCAGCCTGCCCGCCAAGTATGCTGTTCTGGACGCTCGCCAGGCACACCAAGCACACCTCAGCCCATCGGGAACCCGCCACCGGTAGATCCGACGCTGCCCGTTATCCTGTGAGCTGAGAGCCCTTCCAACAGCCCCAAGCCTCTTCGCCGTTCGGTACCTGGATTGCTGGATCAGCTGCAGCCACCGTCCCCGCTTGCGGTCTCTGCCCAGGCTCATCGTGCGTTTTGCGGTGGGATCGCAGCGTGATAAGTGGTTTTTGTGGCGGCCCTCATTAAAACAGTCATGCCATTGAAAAATGTCTCCATCTGCCATTTGCCAAAACCAGGCTCTCGTGTTCCTAGTGGCTGCTAGTTGCCGGGCCACTTGCCACCTTATCTCTCAGGCTCGCGGCCCCTGTGGTCGGTTGCTTTTTGAAGGAGCTGCAGGAGTCAGGAGTGCACTAAAATAGTCCACGAGGAAGCCGACGTTGCATTGGCAAATCAGCTCAAATTCGGAGATGCGGCAAATCGGGTCCCGGACAATTAACTCCCAGCCCTGCAATCTCATCTTGAATGAACTATCCGTGATTGCCACGAGACTTGTTGGAGGCGAAATGAAGCAATGCTGCTGCGGAGAGCTGGGCCAGCGATGCGTGAACCATGCAGTCTGCAAAGGCACTGAAGACACTCGCTGTGACAACTGAGACACGTCTTCGTATGAAGAGCAGACGGCGATTCTTTTTTGGTTGTGCTCAGACTAGCCTAGCTTGCTAGTGTCAGACTGTCTTTCGGTCCCTGGCCAGTAGCGCCCTATTTTTCGTATCTGGTGCTAAAAATTGTGCTCGGTGAGACCGGCCAGACCAGCCTCGCCGTTGTGGCCGTCATCTCAATCAGGCTGCGAGACTGGGCTCTCGGTATCCGTACTGGTGCGCCAACCCCAAGCATAATGTCCAACTGGTGCAGGAGTCACCGGTACTGTGATTGCTGAGTCACTGGTCTCAAATTCAGCGGCATTGTCTTCCGGTGCGGCAACAACCAGTAGGTCTCAGGTGTGTACATGATGGCGGCCGCCGCCAGTTCATGAGGCTCGGTTGATGCGAATGGGTGGCTCCAGTATTTCGACAAGAAAAAAGGTTTATTGATTTTTCCCATAGTAAAGTGCCCCAAAACTCTAAATAAATGAAGACGGCGTTTGCCATGTGCGCGCCCGCACTGCAGACAGGAATATTGGGACCGAGCCGCAAATCTTGATCGTACAGGGTAGGCCACTCGGACCATGACGGTCCGCGGTCCGCACCGTGGATTTAGGTGCTGAATATCATTCTTTGTGCGAAATGTTATATCCGTCAGGCGCAACGATATATGAGTACTGGCTTTTTCGATTTCGACTGTCTACTGCGTCGTTGTGCTGTGTCGAGTCCGTGATTTGTACTTTTCCTACATCAAAGTAATGGTACAGTTGGCAACCGTGCTCAACACGGGTCCATCGCTGTTCAGCTGGCCTCCACCGGAAAAAAGATGCTACTTGGCGTTGATAAGTTGTAGTTGGCATAATGGTTCCAGCGCCGATCATATTACTTTTCTGCAGTGAAACCTGCCTTTGGCTGCATTGTAGCTGCATCAGCGCTGGCAGTTTGGGGTGATGGCGCGTGCTGCACGCAACCGGGAATAACGTCTTCGATCCATAGTAACTGGTACGGCAGCGACGCACCGGAGAAAGATCTTGGCCCTGTGTCGGCGAAATCGACACAACGGTGGTTGCCAGAGCACTCGAAACAGGTTTGTGGGAAACGGTGACGGCGCAATCTTGTAAGCCATGACGCCTGCACTGCGAATAGATTGTGCTCCAAAGCACTAGCCACACCATCAACAGCCTTGATAGGCGCTGCGTCCATCTAAGCGCCACACATCCTGGAACGGCAGAGGGAGCCAGCTGTAGGCTTCGAAGAGGTCGAAGAAGGGCGTATCTATGCAGCACAGCCTTGATTTCGCCCGCCAGGCGTGGTCTACCTTGCCGTTTCGTCCAGGCTTTCTTAGTGATGATCAGCCAGGTTTTGGGGGAGGCTTAGCCAGGGCTGGGCGGCCTCGCTAGCTTGGTTCTGTTTGCGCTTGGGGTGAAGGGCGGGAGCCATATCCTGCCATCAGTTAGCGACGCGAATTCATCAGAATCAAACAAGCAATAACGAAATGCAACGTTCACTTTCAACTCGAAGAACTGCGTATTTCAAGACAATATCCTCGTTCCGAGAAGCATTGGCTGCATTATCTTGCGGGAAGTGGTCAGGTGTGTGGAAGGAGGCAGCTTTTGTTTGGTGGGTGGTGGATGGTGGAGTGAGGCGGTGCAGCGCCTTGGTTTGTGGCTTGGATCAGCACTTGAGTGACGTCTGACGACGACAGCACACAGCCAACGCCGTTTCGCCTGGCACTCGTATTACTATACTAAGTCGTATTCCGGGGCGCAGCCTATTCTCCTATTATTCTTCCTCTTCAGGTTTCCCTCTCATCTCGACTTGTTATTTTTTTTTTTGCTCAATACGCAGTTGAAGAGAGAATCGTAGCCATGCCGCAACGACAGCGTCTTTCGCTGTATATTCCAGGCTCTCCACCCGGCGCGCTGCCGGAGTCGACTTACACGCCCTCGAGTGACCACCACCGCCGCCGCTCGCTCATCAGCCTCACCGATGGCCTCAGTCTCGGCAGCCTGAAGCCGTCGAGGGCCAAGCTCCAAAAGTACTGGCCGGGGGCCAAGAGCCCAACCACCCCGACCGCCTCGCACGACTTGTCGGCGCTCATCATGCTGGCCGGCGAGCAGATGGGCGCGCTGGCGGACCCCCGCCGGAGGAGGCCCGTGTCATCCCGTCCCGTGTCGCGCCAACAAGACGACCCCAAGCTGCAGCTCGAACTAGAGATGACGCTGCCCAAAAGTGCGACGTCCCTCTCGCGGCAGGGCAGCGGCGGTAGCATCCAGCGGAAACCGTTGCCGACGAATGCCACGCCGCGCTATTACGCAGCGTCGGCCGTGCCCGCACCGAGCCGTGCGCCGCCGCCGCCGCCGATTCCCGAATTATCGGCCGTAAACTACCACTCGCCAGACGTCATGATGGCCGTGTCGCCTCCATCGCCAGTGACACCAGTATTTCCCTCGACGGTGCGGCGCCGCGCCAAGACGCCGGTTCACCACATTGGCCAGCTCGAGGCGGCAGCCCAGCAAAGGCGAAGCAAAACCCCCGGACAAAACGGCAACATGGAGGGAGTCAAC
Source organism: Samsoniella hepiali (assembly GCA_001455915.2). NCBI lineage: Eukaryota > Fungi > Ascomycota > Sordariomycetes > Hypocreales > Cordycipitaceae > Samsoniella > Samsoniella hepiali. Next base: position 583,037 of record LNDK02000006.1, on the reverse strand, counting down.
CGCATGTCGAGCGTCAGCACCATTGCGCGAGAATATCGCGAGCTGGCCGTGTATCCCGAGATGGATATACCCGACGTGCCCAAAATCGACCCTTCGTACTTGCTGGAGCAGGGCATCGTCGAACTGCCAGCCGCCAACAGCCAAGAAACGCATCTTCTCGGGACCGCACATTGCAACCACCACCGTGCATCGTCTTCCCTGTCCGACGACGGCACACTGCTGGGTTCGGAGCCGGACACCAGCTTCGGCACCTGCCCGTCCCTGACACGCTCCAGCTCGCCGCCGACAGAGACGAGCGACGACGACGAAGCGGAGGAGCCCCCCGCGCTGGCATCGCTGCGCTTCCAGATTGGTCTGGAGCTGCTCACCAAGGAGCTGTCGACGGCCTTTGCGGACCAGTCCGGCCGCCGTCGGCAAAAGGACACCGGCTCGTCCGCCGGCCTGCAGATCTGGGTCATGATTGAGGCGTACGAGCGGCTGCGCGAGCAGCTCGACGCCAAGCCCACAGAGGAGAGCAACCAGGCGCGCGACGCGATTGACTCCTGGATTCGCGCGCTGTACGCTATTCACAACAACATGGCGAGTGAAGGGGCGGCGGACGGGAGCGAGTATGAGAGCGACGGATGATACCAAACTGATACATGATGATGAGAAGCTCCACGACCATGCTACCAAGATTCTTTGCATACATATTAATTCAGTAAATTTTCATAAGCAGACATATAGCTAAATGCATAGTTGAATTGTTCTTTATTATTTGTATCTGAATTATAAATCCACGCACCCGTTTTATAGAGTCCGCGATGGTCACTTCGGCTGCGAAGACGAAGAATCATTCGTCAAGATCGTAAGTTGTTGCTAGGCCAGTCGAAGGCGAAAATTCGACGTTTTACAAAACCTTCCTCGGGGAGACCATCTTCAATAGAGAAATGCATTCTGCGATAAGGACGGGGGAACGTTGGCTATATCAGGGCTGGATGCGGGGCACGCAATTCGGAAGGGTGTATCCACGTCGTACGAGTATATGCAAATTGCATTCGGTCTTGAATCAGCCCCATGTAGATGTGGTCAATGGATCGCAAACGCCGACACTCAAAGAGTAAACCTCGAGATCATGTCTAGTACGTGAGCGAGCAAGCGCGAGACCATCTGTTCTACTGCGTCATTGTGGCTGGGGCTTCTAATTGGGCAGGCAAGCCACAGTGAGAGTGGCACGGTACAAGGTACCGATACTTGTGATGGTACAGGGATTACAGGGCAGCTGAACCACCACAGGCCGGTCCAACCGCCACCCGTCGCACCGGTCGGAGACATCCGAGCATCGTCGGCTCGCTATAAAGTTGCGTCTCATAGACTCGTGCAACCGGTGGTGAGTATTTGGCAGCGGCCTTGAGCACAACTGGTCCGCAGATGGATAAATCTACCGGAGAATTTGAATTTTGCCCAAGCTGCCACCTCTGAGTCTTCTCTCCAGGATACCAGTACATGGCACGCTATTTCAAGCGCGTCCACTAAATAAATTGAGTGAGCGCTATCGACAGCAACTTCCCTGCAGACAGGCTGGTACCGGTACCTCCGCCCAGCCACACTGGCTCTCGCCTGGCTTCCCCCGTCGTCCCCTCCATGTCTTGCCGCTGCCAGTAACCTTTTACCATCAAAGCGTCATCTCTCGCTCTCGTTTTGCCATGAAGGACATCTGACAATCGGCCGCGATCTTCTCCAAGAGCTGCGCTCGGCATCGCCTGCGCGCTCCATCCGTCCTGCTGCTCTTACCGACTCGCCTCTCTGCCCGTCGCATCCTGTTTCGCCAGGATCCAGGCGGCCTCCAGTTTTAGCTCGCTTGGGTCCAGTGAGCCAACGCTCCCCCGACCGCCGCAGCCACCGCAATCAATTCGCTGCCGTTCCGAAATCGAATCTTGGGCATCCCGATCATTAATTAAACTCGCCTCGCGTCTTTCCTCCTTTACCGATCATCAACGTCCCCTCGTGCCATTCGCTCTCTCTGATGCCTGGCCTGCCAGGCTTTCGGCGGCAGTTGCTGCCATGGCCTTTAGCGGCTGACGCCGCCGCGACCGCGACAACGACCAAACCATCACGGAACCTCTTGGCGAGGCGCGATCTATCGGATGGCGCCGTCGCAGGCGTCACCGTCGGCGTCGTATTCTCTTGCTTGCTGCTCGTCTTTTGCCTCTACCCCGTCGTCGTCGGTTGGCTGAAGCGCCGCAAGAGAGAGAGGCGCCTCGAGCAGCTACGCCGCGACGACGAGGCTGCCATTGCACAGGGACACGATGCATCCGACGGTGCGCGCCCGCGACTCTCGTCGAGCGACTCCCTCAAGCATAGCAATGCCTTGTCGAGGGGCTACGACTTTGATCCCGCCGCCGTTCCGCAAAGCGAAGGAGTCCCCAACCCAGACCCTGCGCTGCTCAACTTTGGACAATATGGGCCGGAAACCGCGACAGCCGCCGTCGAATATATGCCTACCGACATAGTTGATGACCAACCTGGCATACTCAAAGGCACAAGCGAAGACTATTACCGAACATCGATACCCTCATCCGCCTTTGGCATGGTTGATGAGCCCGTCCCCGAAATCTCAACGCGAACGACCTCGAGAGCGAGTTCGTTATCACACAACATCCGTCACATGCTCCGCCGTAAAAGTGACAGGAATCAGACCTTCAACTCTGTTAATTCGTCCGACAATGGAGGCGACCAAGGTGCGACACCGCTGCAGCGCATCATCACAGCCGAAGAGCCCATGGCCGAGTCGCCGACGGAGCTGTCGCCCAGCTCTAGTCCAGCTCCGCAGTCTCCTGGACTAAGGGCACCGCCATTGGCGACACCAAGAAGCCTGTCTGCTGAGCCTCCTGGTGGTGCCCTATCCAACGGTTCATCCCCACGGGCACTTCTCAAGTCGCCATCCCCTCCGAACAACCCAGCACCTGGCACGGTGAATCCCATGGACATCATGGCCCCAAGTACGGAATCAGAACAATGGCACAGGACAGAGTTTCAGCTTTCTGCATCTTCGTATGAATCGCCGCCTACCCAGCTGCAGCCTCCTGCAGAACTGGATCATGTGTCACCAGGCAACACGAACCATGCCAGCTCGCCAGAGGTCCATGTGAGCTCTGCAAACGAAGACACACCAGAGCAGAGGCCCTTTGGGCAGAACTACCCTTTCGCGGGCGAGGACAATCTTCTCCACGCAGACAACTTTACAGCTGCAGGTCGCCATCCAAGCTTTCCATCAGAGTATTCCACGCCTCTGCCGGGACCGGGGTTCACCGACGTCTCATCACAAAACACGCCATCAACACAACTGGACACTCCGTCTCCAGACTCTCGGAACAGCTCCGACTTTCGCCACAGCGCTTCCCCAGGCATGATTGCAAACCACGTGCCTTCGCCTGTGAAGAACCAGGATGGCATGTATCAATGTGATGAACCTGGCTGCACCCAGTCTTTTGACCAGCCACACAAGCTCAAGTATATATATTTACTCCGAATTTCGAGTAAACATGTGCTAACACGACGCAGACATCACCAGCGCTATCACATCAAAGACCACAAGTGCTCGTACCAAGGCTGCGGCAAGGGGTTCGGTACTAAAACACACTTGCAGCGTCATATTAACGATAGGCACGAAAAGAAGAAGAAGTTCCATTGCTCCGTGGAGGGTTGCGACTACTCTAGGCACGGTGGCAAGGCATTTCCCAGAAAAGACAACTGGAAGCGCCACATGATGAAGATTCATCATCTCGAGCAGCAGCAACTGCCCTTGCCCGTCGAGGTGGATGCGGAAATGACTGGCGTATAGCAGTAATTGCTCTTCTTCGAACTTGTATATACTCCCACACACACAACACACACACATACACCACATACACACAAACACACGCACACACAACACAAAGAGAGACGCGCGCGCGCACTTTCAACATTTCACCATATTTTTTCACCATCTTATTAGGCATTTACAGCTTGGGAGCGGACTTTTGTTTTATTGGGTTGGCATCAACATGGTAGATGTTGCCTCGGCGTTTATTTTTATATAGCAAGAGAATAGGTGCAAAACGCTCCTCAGCTGGGAACTACTGCACACTGGACTAGAATGGGCGTCACATTGCTGCTCTTGCTTCTATAGCTATAAAGCATCGTTTGAGCGATGCCGAAGAAAAATTACATCTCTCAACGGCACGTGCTATGTCGTGATATCCTACGACACTGCTGTAACGCGTTTCCTAAAATTCCTTCCATCTGCTTCGCTGTCAGCCCCCGTTTGAAATCGTAAAAAATGTACATGTATTTGTCCTATATCAACAAGGTATCTATCTCCCCCTCACTCAACTCAGTTCCTTGAGTAGCTTCTTGACCAGCTTCCGCTGCTCCTCCACCCCCAGCATCTTGTCGTCCGTCTCCTGCACCGCGCGCCCGACCGCCAGCACCGTCTTGACATTGGCGCTGTCGACCCAGAAGCGGCCGTTGCGGCCCGTCGCCGTCTCAAACTGCAGGCCCGCGGCGGCCAGCTCCTCCAGGACCACCACCTTCCCGGCCTCGGCGGCCGTGGGCATCATGAGGCGGCGCGCGAGCCCCAGCGAGACGGGGAACAGCATGCCGCCGGTCAGGGGCCCGAGCCCTTCGGACTTGCCGGTCGAGGACGAGACGCACTCGAGCTCGGCGTCCATGTGCTTGTTGGCGACGGTGACGCGCGCGTAGACGAGGGCGCCGGACGCGAGCTGCGGACGGGTCTTTTTCGTGGCCGACTCAAAGGAGAGCTGCGGGAGGGTGGCGGGCGCGGTGTAGTCGGAGAGGTGCACGTAGTAAACGTCGGCGGCGGACTTGTTGACGGTGCCGATGACGAGCTCGCCGACACGGGGGAGGTACTGATTGTTTCAAAAGTTAGCCTGGTTTTTTTTTTAACGTTCCTTCCCAATTCATCGAGGTTGGACGTACCCTCCCGGTGGACGTCTCGACGCGAATCGCATTCTTGTTGGGGTCGCTGACGAGCTGGCCCGCGACGGTCGGCAGGATCTCGTTGGTGGAGGGGTCGTGCCGCAGGCCGGGGCCGAGACGCAGCGGTTTCTTGGGGTGTGTGGGTATTTGGGCGTCGTCGATGGTGTCGCCCGGCAGGACAATGGTATGTGACGCCATTGCGCTGGGATGTGTAGGAGGGCGTATGGGTGCTGGCTGGTCTGATGCAAAGTTGGTTTTGGTTTGGAACGGATGAAGGAAATGTCAAACGGCGCTTATCGATAAAGTGGCAAACGACTGTTGGTGTGGGAGCCAATAGCGTCACGTGTTGTACGGTGTAGATTTACAATTAAAAATGAATATAATTTTCATTTGTGATAAAAGTTAAAATTAGATAAAAACAACACCAATCAATTTGTTGCCGGTCTTATTCATTCGCTTTGCTTTCGTGTCCAAGCATAACTTTAAGGCGACTTCTAGGTGCATAGCGCTAGTACAGCGCCTCTAGCTGATGATTGCACTGAGTGCCGATTGGGTGGCGATCTTGCCAGAATTACTCGAGGCCCACTGTAGATATCAATATTGATTCCCGAGGGGGTGCTGTTGAACGCCTGCATCATCTATCCGTGTTGTGAAAATGACTTTTGAGAATACGCGTGACTAGAGAAACATATTCACCATTGTCCATGTCCAGGGTACGTGACACACACGCTCTGTCGTGGCAGCAACGGAATGCGCCGGATGCCTCACCAAAGTCGAAAAAGGCAAAAGGTTACGAAACAGATAAATGCAGCGGGCTAGTGATCACAAGTGAGGGGGGATAGGGTCGTCAACATGCTGCATGGCGTGAAGCTGCATGTGGCGTTACAACGCACAGGACAGCAATTGGGTGGTACAAGCCGGCGCGTGAACGGGTTGCCTCTCAACCTCTGTCCCCCACAGCGACAATGACGCTTGTCAACTGGCACCTGCACTGAAAAAAGCAGTTGGAGAAGAAGATTGATGGAAAACGTGAAGATGGCATCATAGATGTGGACTTTTATTTTTATTTTTTATCTGTGCATTTGGTGATTGGTGATGTGGCTAGCATAGGTGTGGCGCATTCGTTTGCTGGCACTTATTTGCTGGGGGCTGCCGGCTGCTTGCTGGCTTGGCAAATGGCAGCTGGCGCTAAACCCAATACAGCCTAAATTTGCAGAGGGCTGAGGATAGGGAGGGCAAGTAGGCAGGGAAAGAGGGCGCCTCGGAATGCGCCTGGCTGCCTTTCTCTGGCAAACAGAGACATGGGCATCGTCGCCTTCTCGTCCGGTCCATTGTTCAACTTGCCCCTCGCATCACTCAATTCGCTTCATCAGACAGTGCCCGGTCCGTCCGTCCGGCCACCCGCATCGCCCGTCCCGCACCGCACCGCCGACTTCGATTCACATCCAAACCGGCTTTGTCCTCGTTCAGCCTCGTCTCCACAGCCTCCCCTATCGCCCGCCCCGCTGGCCTCTTTGTGCTGCAAGCCTGGAAACGACTGCGCGCGCGTCATCATCACATGTACCACACCCCACGGCTAGGAACACTTGCTGCACACACCGAGTGCTCACTCTGTCTCTCTGCAGCGCATCCTGCCACATGGCGTGCCGGCTGGCCTAGCGAGAAAAGCTGCTCTCCTCGTTTCATCGCCCATCAGGCGGCCAACAGCCCATCACAGCCCATTTTCTCGAAACGTCGCACTCAGGTCTCACCAGTCTAGGCCCAGTCTGTCCGCAGGTCAACGACTCATTGCCGCCACGAATTCTCGCCCGCCAAAAACTACCACCAGACTACCACTACTTCGCTCTGTGTTCCCACACTCCTTAGCCGCACTTGCACAGGAGCAAAGGCGCCACCACGGCTGCGCCGGATCTTAGCTCGCAAAGCAGCCCTCTACCGGCACATTCTGGCGTCTTTTGGGACCCAACGCGCACTCTTTCCTGAAGTCGTACACGACCCGTCTCTGGCCCCTCGCTGGAAGCCCACTGCGACCCTCACTGCCAGCCCCGGACTGGTCGGCTCTGCCATGCCACTGCGATAACGCCTGTCACAGTCATGTCTTCTCTGAGTAAGCTGAAATGGACCCCGTTTCCCTTCTTCGTCGCACAACTCCTCTCTCCTTCTGTCGTCACCCATATGGCTCTAGCTGCATTCACCCCTTCCTCTGTTGTCTCACGTCCTCGTAACCGCCGAGGCGGGCTTCGGCGTGCCTATATTCTATGCCTTGACCCGACTGCCTCTCATCCGTCTGGCCAGTCTTGACATTCGCTAACATGCGCCTCTTCCCAGTTGGCAAAAGTCGCAAGGTATGTTCGGCACGTAAAGTCCCTGGCTCATCGCCCTTTGCTAACGCTCTATCGCATAGCCAAAATTTGAGCTTCACCTCAAAGTAAGCCAAGTCCAGGCCGTCGCTGAGCTCTCTCAGCAGCTAACAACTCACAGGTATATGACCTAAACAATGTTCCGCTGGTCAGCGGCAACTCATACATAAAATGGCATCTCTCTCATTCTATGCACGCAGAGCATCGTGGGCGCACTGGCAAATGCGCCATTGCAAACCACAAAGTCGATTATGACTTTAGTAGAATCGTGCCTTCTATTCGCATCTCCATTGACAAGAACAACATGCTCTCCGAGTGTCCCTTTGAGCTCGAGATTCTGCAAGAATTTGCTGTCGCTGAAAAAATCACACTCGGCCACGTCAAGCTAAATCTCAGCGAATTCGTCGAAGAGAGCGAGCCGTACAGCAAAGATGCCCTGTCCCCTCCTAGGATCCGAAAGCAAAGCACGGGGGGAAGTAGCATCAGCCTTTCAAACTCAAACCGCCGAGCTAGTTCGGAGAGCCGCCCTGCTCAAGAAGGCATCATTCGACGATATCTCATGCAGGACAGCAAAATCAACAGTACCCTCAGGATTGGGGTTCTCATGGTCCAAATCGACGGCGAGCGCAACTTTGTTGCGCCCGCTCTCAAAACAGCTCCTGTATTTGGCGGCATTGCCGGATTCCTGGATCCCAACCAAATCGAGGATGACGCTGGGCGTAAGTAGCACGCAAGCCAACATTTGCGACATCAGTACTGACATGTCATTCTACCAGCTATGCCCAGTTTCAGCAAAAATCGTGACAATGCCGAGGTTCAAGATCTTTATCGCCGCACATTAGCTGCATCGTGGACCAAACAGCCGACGCAGCTTCCTGCCGATGAGTGTATCGAAGACATTTTCGCAGGCGGTAACGGTTGGAGGGCTCCCAAGACGGGCTCCGCCAAGCGTGATCCCTCCTCATCCAACACGGACCCCGACGACTTGGAGGTTGACGACCTTGGCAACAACGGTACTCTGCGCCCTTCTGATTTCCGCCGCCTCGGTATCAGCAATCATCGTCGTCAGCACAGTGCCTCTTCTGAGAAGAGTGTCTCTACTGTTACCGGCGGTGGACATCACCGTAACTCCCCCAGCCCGCGCAAGTCGCACACTCCGCTCAACAGCCGCCAGTCTTCAAACCTGGACGAAGACCACGTTGCCCGCAGCAGTCGCAGCGACAGCATAGCCAGCCTTGTCCCGACCTTGGGCAGCAGCTCAGGAACCGAGAACAATGGGCGTGGAGAGACGAGCTACAAGCACCAGCGCGAGGTTGGCGAAGATGAACTTCGCGATGATTTCGTGGCATGGCATCTTCCCGGGCAGGAAGGCCTTGCCGCATAACCGAGACGGGTAATTGCTCACCGTCGTTCTTATTTCTTTATTCCGGCTGTGAAGATTCTTTTTTCCCCTACACCACTACAGCCTTGCAAAAGGCGAGTTGGTTTTCTATTCACAGAATCGCAGAAGCGAGTTGACTGGCGACCATTTTGTTGTTTGGCCATGTAATTTTTCTTCATTTCTGTCATCTTTTATTGTCTTTTCTTTCGGTTGGAGCGATTCTTTTGACACTGATTCTTGCGATTCTTTTTTCGACGGCTACCTGTTAACGAGCGATGGATGGGTGGTACAAACGGAGTTCTTGGCGGTACCGAAATGGTAACACAGGTTGGGAAAATAGATGGCTTGGCGGCTTTTTGAAATTAAACACTGTTCTTTTCTTTTCTTTTCTTGATTATTCTGCGCTTCTTTGGCCATTTTTGCCTGTCTAGCACCTCTATACTACTTAATTGTTAGTGGTTCACTTTTGTTGTTCTTGTATGAGGTGAATAAAGATAATGTACTTGATTTCTATACAAATCAGATGCGCTTTTTAAAAAGTGTCCCATTACGTGTCTTGTTCTTTTCTTCGTCTTTGAATTATTCAAATGTTTTTCTTGTTGGCGTTATTTTTAACCATTAACGTTATTTGTGTCTATTTTTTCGTCGGGCTTTCATTGTTCGACGTTCATGTCCCTTATCCTAGTCTATCGTGCATATTTTTAACTGATCCCGTCGTCCTCGTCCGCCTCCTTCTGTCCGTCCATCTGCCTAGGCAGACAGAGTGCCACGTACACCACCCTTGCCGCCGACCTCGCGGGCGGTAATGGTGACGCTCAGGTCGCCGAGGACGTTGATGGTGACCTCGACCTTGCCCTTGACGCCCTTGAGAGCAGCCTCGGCGAGGGGCGAGCCAATCTTCCAGAGTCTCTCGCGCTTCTCGTCGTCTTCGTCGTCGCTGTCGAAATCCGAGTCATCCTCGTCGTCGCCGTTCTCGGGCTTGGCCTTGACCTCGGGCTTGGTGACCTTGATGTGCGTGCCGCCCTCGACGACCTTGATGAGGACGTCGCCGCCGTTCTTGGGGGCGGCAATGTGGACGGTGCGGCGGGCGGGGACGGCGGTCTCGGCCTGCAGGACGGGGGTGAAGCTCTCGCCGTTGGGGCCGACGGTGACGACACCAATGGCGTTGGTAATGTGCTTGACGGTGGTGACGGCAGCGTGGGTCGACTGCTCAATGTCGGCCGCCTCGTACTCCTGGATCAGAGAAGCCTGGAGGGCGGCACCGCGGGCCTGCAGCTCAGAGGGGTTGATGGCAACGGCGCTGGTGGCGGGGGCGAGGATGGCGGTGGTCTCGGGGAAGATGTTGGCCAGGTTGTTGGCGACGCGGGGAGTGTGAGAGGTGCCACCGCACATGATGACCTCGTCGACGTCGAGGACGTCGAGCCCGGCCTTCTTGACGGCGCTCTCTACCAGACGGTTGAAGCCCTCAAAGACTTTGCGGGCCACCGTCTCGTAGCGGACGCGGTTGATGGTGCAGGAAAAGTCAAAGCCGTCAGCCAAGCTCTCGACGGAGAACTGGGCGTTGGTGCCGAGAGAAAGGGCCTTTTTGGTGGCCTCGGACTCGAAACGCAGCTTGGCGAGGGAGCGCGCGTTGTTGCGGGGGTCGACCTCGTGCTTCTTGATGAATTCCTTGGCAAAGTGGTCCATGAGCGCGTTGTCGAGCTGGACACCGGCAAAGTCGTAGTCGTGGACGGTGGCGAGGATGGTGTACATGCCGCCGCGCGAAGCCACGACGGTGACGTCGGAGCGGGTGCCACCGAGGTCTGCGACGACGACAACCTTGTCGCTGATGACGGCCTCCTTGCGGGCATCGTAGGCGAGCACGGCGGCGACGGGGTCGGAGATGAGCTGCAGAACCTCGAGGCCGGCGGCGTTGGCGGCTTTGATCAGGGCCTCGCGCTGCTTGTCGGTGAAGTTGGTGGGGACGGTGATGACGGCCGAGGTGACGGTCTTGCCGAGGTACTCCGAGGACGCCTCGACGAGGCGGCGAAGGAAACGGGTGGCGGTCTCGTCAATGGGGACGGTCGAGGGCTCGACATCCTCCTCGTCTTCGCCCTGGGCCTTGTCCTTGACGGTGAAGGAGATGTGGCCAGAGATGTCTTTGGGGTGGGCGGCGGCGTGGCAATGCGTGGGGTCAATCGACTTGAAGCTATATCGCGTGTCAGTACCGCGGGAGGAAAGGGTCCGACGCCCGTGGCGCATAGTATTTAACAAGAGACATACTCCTTGCCGAGAAAGTCGCGGAAGTAGGCAATGGTGTTGCTGGGGTTGCGGACGAGGAAGGCCTTGGCCTGGGCGCCGTAGTACTCGTCGCCGTCGACGTAGGAGAGGACGGTGGGAATCTGACGGTCTGGCAATGGGTCAGCGATCTGCTAGGCAGGTAAGAACGGGCAGCAATCAGGGCAACATACCACCGTCCTCGTTGGCGATGACCTCGGCCTTGTCATCAACAGTATACGCAATGGAACTGTTGGAGTTGCCAAAGGTGATGCCGAGGACCACGCGGTCGTTGGGGTCAACAGGCGCAACCATTGTGACGAGGTGATGAGGGGAATAAGGAGACGAGAAAAGAAAAAAAGCGACAAGAAAAGCAAGCTGCGACGAGGGGGACAAGAGCCTGCAGTGATACACAAGCCAAGAGGTGTAGCAGGGGCAAAGGAGTTTAGCGAGGGCGGTGGTGGTTGATTTGGCCCAGTTGGATGGTGGGGTCTTCAAAAAAAATTCAGAGGCGGCCTGCTTTTTTTTGCCTCGCTCTGAGTCGCCCAAGATTTTTTCTGAGAGCTTGATTTAGCTGGCCCACAGTTAAATTACACCTTTGGGGTTGGCTATCGATAAGCTCGTTTATCGCAGATAGACGGACTGCATTATCCACGAAACCAAAGAATGAACATGATGGGCAAGGCCATCTCGACTTATTTCCAATGGCAAGTTATTTTTCTGATTTTATTATCCCATTGCTGAGAGCATGTGGCAGAAGGGTTTGGCTTGTTCCTGTTTTTGCACTATGAAACTGTGTGCGTGCGACGAATATGGGAATACAACAACGCGTTGAGACAATATCAACCACTTGAAGAGGTAGAATGATGGCAGCTGGTGCGGCGAAGCGTTTGTTGCTCGTTAATGAAACATACCCGGAGGAAATGGGCTAATGCTTTGAGGCGCTTGGTTTACGGAGAATAAAGAAAACCGGCTATCCTCTATACATGAGATTAGCATCGGGCTCAAATAGTACTAGGATGTTGAAAAAAAGATTAAAATTTATTCAATTAACGAACATATCATCATAAATACTGTACTGCTGGGACGCCTGGTTTGTTCTGTCCTCCGCGCAGCCAACATCAACCCATCGGTGAGCCCTGAAAAGTGGTATCCAAAAACGACGGCAGCTCATCCAGGCTCTCCGGAAACGCCGCAAAATTCCCATCGACGCCAAAAAAAGGCGTGCACGACGGCATCAGCGCAGCATCCTCTCTCCACGCCGCCTCGGCCGGCCTCCACGGCGGCGCCATGTCCTCCTCCGCGACGAAGCTGGGCGCCGCCGACGACTCTGGCGCCGCCGACGGATGCTTGCTATTGTGCACCATTTGCTCCCACTTTTTAAACTTGGCGTAATCCGACTCTCCAGCGACCAGACCACCGCCGCCGCGGGTGTTCATGCTCGCAATCGCCCGCTCAAAGGCCTCAATCAGCGACGCCTCCGAGTGCCACGACTGGCTCCCCGACGACATGTCCTTGAGCATGACGACGCCGTCGCGCAGCGCCTGCCGGAAGCGGTCCTCGGTCGTCTTGTGCGTCAGGCACTGCGTGGTGATGACGAGGAGCGCGGCGCGGCACGAGCTAAACTCGGTGTACGACGCGCGCGCCAGCCCGACGCTGCGCGCAATGACGCGGCACGCGTCCACGACCGACAGCGCGGCCTCGGCGCAGTCGTGCACCAGCGTCGAGCGCGTGCTACTGCTGCCGCGCGACGTCGTGGTGTCGGACGACGACGGCGTCGTCGAGCGGTGGCCGCTGTCGAGCGGGCCGTCTTGCGGGAGGATAAAGATGCGCCCGAGAAACATGCGCACCATGCAGTACTCGAGCCTCAGATGCATCCGCGGTCGGAAGGCGCCCGACGTGGGCGGCTCGTTGTTGTAAAGGGCGGCATTGTCCAGACCTTGCCACCATGTGACCAGCTCGGACTGGAGCTGGGCGAGCTTCTTGACGCATTCTGACGTTTCTGTTTTTGGAAGCGTGCGCAAGTTGGACCTGGAGTTTAGTGGTCAGTAAATAAAGGCAGATGGAACTTGGTGGACAACTTGCATTATATGCGCCACTTTTGACAAGTACTGGTTAAGCTGTATACTGGTGAGTAGAAGCTCGGGATTTCTGAATGATAGTGTCGCGCTCGGCAGTGGAGAGGGCATGTCTGCATCAACGTCCACGCTTGCAATGGAGATTGGCCGACCGTGGAATATACCAACTCGTCTGTGGAACGTTAATGTCTTTAGTCTTTTTTTAAAAAAAGGAGGGAAAAGATCGAGCGTGTCACGTACTGCTCAATGGTGTAGAGTGCCCACCAGACACGATTCCTCGTTTCGCGGATCCGCGCATCTATGTCGTTGGCGGGATGCTTTCGGTGCATGCCGTTCTGTATGGCCAACTTCAAGGCCAGATTAAGGTATATATAGGCGAGGCCGGACGCGTCGACGGGGAGTGTATAAATGCCCATCAGCAGGCACGCCTGCACGCTCTCCAGCGACGACGCGGCAATGACCTCTGGCAGCAGATGGGCCGCCTTTCTGTAGAACTGGATACCAACCGCATCCTCACTAAACTGTTTCGAGTCATGGACCGTCGCCGCTGTCGCCGCCGCCGTGCTCTTGCCTTCTGCGATGGACTCGAGGTACGCGTATTGCGTGCCGATGGCGAGTATGGTGAAGATGATGGAAACGGTGCCAATGTCCCTGTTGGACAGCGCGATGGGGTTCTCGTACACGACGTCCACCTGGCCGCACAGCCACTCCCTGTCGACGAAGCTGTAGTTGGCCTCGGCGTGCTGGAAGAAGCAGTGGATGAGAAAGTCGGTGATGGAGCGGGGCGGCAGCGAAGACAGCGGCACGAGCGAGCCGGCGGGGGACCGGAGCTCGTCGGGTCGGTAGTACTCGTCAAACACTATGAATGGTTTTGGAGTCTGCTCCTGCTTCTAGTTAGCCCTCATGGAAGACAAAGATGTTGAAAACGTCAATACGTGCATTTTGGCCGTGTCGCGCCACGCTCTGGTCGAGCCAATCTTTGATGCGCATGGAAAAGTTCCAATGCGAGAACTCGCCCGAATAATCTGTGCCGAGTTAGAAGGTTCGCAAACACGGACAAGTGCTGAAACGTACGTGTTACATTGCCATCCAGAGATTGCATGGTAATCGACTTGTCCACCTCATCCTCCTGCGATGCGACGGACGGACTGCGCTGGCTGTCTGCCTCCTCCGCCAGCCCGCGGAGCGTGTCCATGTCCAGCGGCGTTTCGGACCCAGCATGACTGCGCACAATCCTTTCCAGATAGTCCAGACGCTTTTGCTGCGCAGAGATGCCGTGCTCGGAGCCCCTGTGGCTGCTGGACGCGGTGTGCGCCGTCGGCACCGACGAGGGCGGCCGCCTGGCCATGAGGCGACGGCTCAGCCCGGATGCGCTCCCGACATCTCCATTCGCGGCAGAGATCCCTGTAAACTCACACCGGCGCCCCAGACGGAAACATCGCCGGCACGGCACGCCGCCATCGCACCTCTCTTTTTGGCGGCGACAAGTGTCACACCTGTAATGGCATTAGAAAGTAAAGGTACAAGCAAGTCGTGGGTCAGACGTACGCGCGAGCGGCCCGCTTGCGCTCCCTTTCGAGGCTTCTACTGGAGTCGGCAGAGCGGTATTGGCTGTTCATGAGGGTCAGAGAGACGGCATGTATGGCTGCTAGATTGTGTGTAATAAAAGATATGATATGCGCATGGGTTGGAAACGCAAGGTTTTAGAGCGGCGATGCGCATCACAGATCACAGTGGTGAGACCCACCAACGGCTCAAGACGGCCGACCAACTGCGTGTAATTGCCAGAGCATTATTTATTCACGCTGGCGGGAGCTATTTTTTATTACATTTGGTGAACAGTTCTTACAGTACAAATCAGATGCTCTCTACACATGCTCAAAGGAGAGAGATACGTCGGGTGCTGTCAGAAACTGTTCCTTGGCCGCCATGTTATAGTGGGCTCGGCTGCTGAAGACGCCTGGACAGCACTAAATGTTCCAAGATGCAGTGCAACCACTGACATCAGCGTGAGTTCTGCCCTGCAGCACAGCAACCAACGTGAAAATGACCTGGGTCTCGAAATTATTTTTTATTTATATACTGGTAAAAGGCTTGACAATTCATGTAATCGTTCTATACTCTGAGAGCACCAATGCGCCACCTATTAAACTCGGACAGTATCTACTACAAGCCGGAGAGCACGGCGTCGATGCTCTGAATCAGGATAGGGACTATGACAGTTAGTAAAACACACCAGACAAAGTTTTCATTCGGCATCAACGTACTGTGAGTCTCGTCGAAAATCAGCATTGGGCGAAGACGAACAGTCGAAACACCGCAGGTACCAATGTTGACACCACGCTTCTTCATGGCTGTCACAAAGCCCGCAGCGTCTTGGACGTCAAAGGCAATGAATGTTCTGCAATAGATAGTTAGCCCATCATTCAAAAGGAGAACGGCAAGACATATTCTTCGTACCCTTGTCCCTTGCCGCGTAGATTCTGAATGTGAGCAGGGTATTGCGAAGCCAGCTTCTCCAGCTCAGCGTACAGTACGGCGCCGACACGCGCACACTGCTCGACGAGCTTGTTGTCGAGAATCTCCTCGACGACGGCCTTGCTCAGCAACACGCGCGCAGGGTCACCAATCCAGCTGCCCATCCGTTAGCCTTGAACGAAACTTCCAAACTAGATGGAAACTTACGTGTTGAATTGTCGGTAGGCCTTGTCGGGCACCAGCAGCGGGTTCCCGAAAAAGTAGCCCGCCGTCTGCGCCTTTTTCGAAAACGTCACCATGTCCGGCGGCGCGTCGAGCTGCCAGTGCTCGTGGCCCCAGAACCGGCCCGTCGCGCCAAAGCCCGTCTGCACCTCGTCGGCAATCAGGCACACGCCGAGCCGGCGCGTCAGCGCGCGCAGGCCCTGGAAAAACGCCGGCGACGCGTGGTTGTCGCCGCCCTCGCTCTGGACGGGCTCGACAATCAGGCCCGCGACCGGGCAGTGCCAGGACGCGATGATGGCCTCGATCCTGTCCAGGCAGCGCGCCTCCTCGGCGGCATTGTCCGCGGCGTGCTCGGCCAGCGGGTACCGGAGCTGCGGGAAGGGCGCCTGCGGCCAGTCAAAGGCGGGAATGTCGAGCTTGTGCACCGCCTTGGAGCGCGTCGTCGACAGGCTGCCGAAGCCGCGGCCGTGGAACGAGTTGGCAAAGCTCATGATGGCGAGGTCGGGCGAGCCGGGCTTGGCATTGTCGAGGCACGACGACACCTCCTCGGGGGTCCAGTCGGCGCTGGCCCCGGCGGCGGCGCGCTGCGTCCGGCGGTACAGCATAAAGGCGGCCTTGTAGGCCAGCTCGTTGGCCTCGGAGCCGGACTGGGCGGTAAAGATGCGGTCCAGGCCGGGCGGCGCGGCGCGCAGCAGGCCGTTTTTGAGAGTGTCGTGCCACTGCGCCGACGGGTAGTTGCCGATGGCGGGACGGTTGATGAGCGCCGAGATCATCTCTGGGGACTGGGCGGCCGCGGCGAGGGCGGCATTGTTGTAGCCCACGGGGATGGAGGCGATTTGGGAGTAGCTGCATTGCAATGTCAGAGGGCCATACACTGTGTTGGAAAGCAGAAAGACGTACACATCTAGGTATTTGTTGCCGTCGACGTCGACAATACTGCGCAATTGGTTTGTTAGTGTGGAAAAAGGGCAGACTGATTTTCTTGCTTGTTGGTCCATACTATGTTCCCTCGCTCTTTTCATAGTCCACGACAAAGTGCACAGCACGCGCGTCGAAAATGGTATTGAGCTTGTCCGAGGTGGCCTTGGAGACAGGCCCGGGCACCTGGCTAATCATGGCAGAGGCAGTCATCTTGGAGGCACGACAGGATCTAAAAGTTTTGTCGTTGTTGCAAGTTGCTAGATTCCTGAAAGCGTCATTCGAACTATGTGTATATATTTGACCAACGCCACTTGCAGTGACGAGTCGCAACGCTGTGCGCGGCGGCCGACGCCGCGCAAAGCTGTGTTCTAGACCGGGCCGGTTAAGGATTGCCGGTCCCACTTGGCCGGCCCCGCGACCGGCGAAGCGGCGGGACAGTCGGGACTCAGCGAGAGGTGGTGTGGAGGGACGAATGAAGGACGGAGGTACAGAGGGAAATTGAAGAGATGGTAAAAAGTTGTGATATAATACGGTAGGGGATTGTTTCTGTAAAATCTGGTTGCGAGACGTCATATATCGTACAAGCTGTAGACCAAAAACCGCCATCATGTCACCACTCAAAGATTGTGTAAGTTGGTCGAGCTTCCTCAACAATCACATCAAACGAGCTTCGCATAACTAAAAAATATGTAGCTGCAAGACCCTTTGCTTCTCAAAAGCCAATGCTACGTGGATGGGCAATGGATTGACGCAGCGTCCGGCAAGCGCTTCGCCGTTGATAGTATGCCTTTGCCCGCAACCTTCCACCAAGCGACCGAACCTTTCCTAACCAAACCTTCATATAGACCCCTCCACCTCGGCCATCATCGCAGAATGCCCTGAATTCGACGAATCCGACACTGACGCCGCCATCCGCGCCGCTGCGCGCGCCCTGCCCCCCTTTCGCCGCACGCCGCCCCGTCAGCGCGCGCACCTCCTGCGCCGCTGGCACGACCTGATGCTCGCCCACGCCGCGGACCTCGCGGCGCTCATCACCGCTGAGAACGGCAAGCCGCGCGCCGACGCCGCGGCCGAGGTCAGGTACGCCGCCAGCTTCCTCGAGTGGTTCGCCGAGGAGGCGGCGCGCGTCGCCGGCGACGCCATGCCCGCGAGCAGCAACCCGGCGTGCCGCATCGTCACCATGCGCGAGGCCGTCGGCGTCTGCGGCCTGATCACGCCGTGGAATTTCCCCGCGGCCATGATTACGCGCAAGGTCGGCCCCGCGCTCGCCGCGGGCTGCGCCGTGGTCGTCAAGGCGCCGGCGGAAGCGCCCCTCACGGCGCTGGCGCTGGCCGAGCTCGCGCACCGCGCGGGCATCCCACCCGGCGTGGTGAATGTGGTCACGGCCATGGAGAACACGGTGGCGGTGGGCAGGGTGCTGACGACGCACCCCGCGGTCAAAAAAGTGTCGTTTACGGGGTCGACGCCCGTGGGGAGGCTGCTGATGCAGCAGGCGGCGGGGACGCTCAAGAAGCTCTCGTTTGAGCTGGGCGGCAACGCGCCGTTCATCGTCTTCGAGGACGCGGACCTGGCCGCGGCCGTCCAAGGTGTCGTGGCGTGCAAGTTTCGCATCTCGGGGCAGACGTGCGTCTGCGCGAACCGCATCCTCGTCCACCGCGCTGTATACGACCAGTTCCTGGCCATGCTGGTCGATGTCGTCAAGACGTTCAGAGTGGGCGACGGATCGGAGCCGTCGACGACCCACGGGCCGCTGATCCACGGGCGCGCGGTGCAGAAATGCAAAGAGCACGTCGAGGACGCCGTCGCCCAGGGCGCGCGTCTGCTGGTGGGCGGCGCGCGACTGCCGGCGCTGGGCGCCAACTACTTTGACATGACGGTCCTGGCGGACATGAAGCCGGGCATGCGCATCGGCCAGGAGGAGACGTTTGGGCCCATTGCGGCCGTCTACCCGTTTGATACGGAAGAAGAGGCCGTTGCGCTGGCCAATGATGCGGACGTCGGCCTTGCGGGCTACTTTTTCAGCAAGGACCACAGCCGATGCTGGCGGGTGGCGGAGGCGCTGGAGGTGGGCATGGTTGGTGTCAATACTGGTAAGTCTCGTATTTTTGCAATATTTTCTGTTTGTATGAATGCTGACATTTTTGTCTATAGGGGCCATCAGCGACCCGATTGCGCCGTTTGGCGGCGTCAAGCAGAGTGGTTTTGGCAGGGAGGGCAGCAAGTACGGCATTGACGAGTACCTGACGACAAAAATGGTAATGATGGCTATATAGACTACATGAATTAAATAAAAAATAGCAGCATGATTTTCTTTTCGAAACAGATTTTACGTAGATTGTTTGATGATCAACTTGGTCTTGCCTTGAGCCTCACACGGCGACCACGAGAGACTGGAGGCTGGCTGTTGTAGTACAACCCACGTTTACTGGAGCGACGTAATTTCAGCGCGTATTGGCCGGCCACTTTCGTTCCCTCGGAAAAGGTCTAAACAAATTTGTAGGTACCTGCAAACATCTGTCATGCTGGACAAAGGTCCTGTGGCGCCGCCCCCGGTGGGCAGCCAAGCCGGGCGCGTGGAACCGGGAAACTGGGACCGGAACCGGGACCGGGACCGGCTGGGTAGCCGCCGCCAAGCCCTGCCCGAGCGTCCGGTGCCAATCTATTACACAATTATTTGTTGAATCTGCGGTTCATTTTCGTACTAAAAGAGCAAGGACTTGCGCTGTCCCCCTGACTGGCAAAGGAATGTCCAAGTACCGGTGCAGTCGTAGGTCAATTCGGCTTGCCCAGTGCATCCCCGTTACCGGCTGGCCCTTCAAGAAGCAACGTATTTACCTGGGCCAATGTTTCTACCCCGGATTCGCCCGTACTTGCGCGTCAATGCCCCGAAGGAGAAGATAATGGGGACCAAAAACTTCCGAGAGGTTGTACCGTTTATGCGCAGTACTTTCAGTATCCATTGGCGTGTCTGTGTATTGCAGACGTGAACCTTGCGGTGACGGCAGGCCCTGGAACGCCTCCATTCATAGTGCCATCGACGAGGCGCTGCCAAGAAACGATCGGTCTGTGGCGCGCTCGTACAACCCAAATGAAGAGCCTCAACGCCATACGAATGGAAACAGTCACAGATTATTCACTGTGCCTTTCATTCGTTTCGCGTGTTTCCTTTACATTGAATAGACAATACCATGCTCCCCGCAATCCCCAATCCCCAATCCGCCATCTGCACTTCTCGCCCCCCGGGGCCCCGGCACGTCGGAGACAAGGATGGTGGATCGCGCCCCATGACAGGCAAGTTCATTTATTGCCACCCGCTGGCCCAGGCGCGAACTAGCTGGCTGATAACGGCATTATTCTCTCGGGCGAAATGTAACAACTGACTCGCATTTGAACGGCCTGGATAACCACCCCCTCCGAAGTGTAGAGTGGCTTGTGGCGGGCTTTCACCTGCAAGCCACGGCGCTGCCAGGGCACAATTCCCGTACATGTCAGACGAGCAAGTGGTGTGATCTGCGCCCGTGTATGCTGGGGGCTCAAAAATCGGACGACAATGCTCATTGTCAAGATGTTGTATGTGCCGTTTCTCCAGTTCTCATGATGCTTTGCGCCTCTGCGTCTGTGCAGCCGTACAAGTCTCTCCCAGTCATTACTTGACAAGAGGTAACATCGCTGTAGTCTTATTCCGCTTCTGGGGCGCATACTGGTAACTTTAGCGAGCCTGGGGTGTCTCCGCGCCGTTGTCGGGGCAGGACCACCAACGCCGCTTACCGCTACACCCGTTCCTTCTAGCGTGCCAGTCTCTTGACCATGGTTTTGATAATCAGTGGAAACGGTCCTTTCTAGCGTCTCCGTCCGTATCAAACCCCGACCCAGCCGCGACGCCTTTTTTGCCCGGCGCTGGGGTGTTCCGGGGTAGTTGATGAACCTTGGGGTTTCCGCCCGAAAACGCTGGGCGCTGACATGCCCACATCACACACCCTTCTTCTTCCCTCCTTTTCTAATAATTCACTTTTTCTAGTTTCACTTCCTCTGGTGTCGACTTGTACCATTTGTCACCCTCCTCATTCATGCTCCCGTATTAGTGACATTGAACCATGGAAGTCGAAGCGGCCGCCACGCCGCGCCGCCGCTCCCGCCAGGACGCCACCGTGACGCAAGACGCGGCGGTCCTCGAGCAGCTCGGGCACAAGCAGGAGCTGAAGCGCAACTTTTCCATGCTCTCCATGCTGGGGCTCGCCTTTGCCATCCTCAACACGTGGACCGCGCTCGCGGCCTCCATCACGCTCGCGCTGCCCTCGGGCGGCTCCAGCGCCGTCATCTGGGGCCTCGTCGTCGCCGGCCTGCTCAACCTGTGCCTCGCCGCCTCGCTCGGCGAGTTCCTCTCGGCCTACCCGACCGCCGGCGGCCAGTACCACTGGGTCGCCATCATCGCCTGGCCGCGCTGGAGCCGCGGCCTCAGCTACGCCACCGGCTGGATCAACGTCTCGGGCTGGATCGCCCTCACGGCCACCACGGGCCTGCTCGGCAGCACCTTTGTCGTCAACATCATCTCGTTGCTGCACCCGGAGTACGAGCCCAAGCCTTGGCACCAGTTTTTGATTTACATTGGCTTTACGCTCGCGGCGCTCGTCATCAACGCCTTCTTGACGCGCATTCTGCCACTGGTTACGCAGGCCGGGTTTCTGTGGTCGCTGGCGGGCTTTGTGATCATTAGTATCACCATTCTTGCTTGCTCCTCGGGAGACTATCAAAGCGGCGAATTCGTCTACACCAAATTCACCAACCAGGTTGGCTGGCCAGACGGTGTCGCCTGGATGCTGGGGCTGTTGCAGGGTGCCTTTGCACTGACAGGTACGTCTCTTTCGTTCCAACCGAGATATTATTCTTGCACTAACACGCTTCCAAGGATTCGACGCCACTGCCCACATGATTGAAGAGATCCCCGACGCTCAGCGCCAGGGCCCCAAAATCATGCTGTACTGCATTGTCATCGGCATGTTCACCGGCTTCATCTTCCTCACCTGCCTTCTGCTCGTCACCAAGGACATTGACGCCGTCATCAAGGCCCCGTGGGGACCTCTTCTCCAAGTTTTCATGGACGCCACAAACAACAAGGCCGGCAGCGTGTGCATGCTGATTTTCCCCATTGTCTGCATGCTCTTCACAGCCATCACCATCATGTGCACCAGCAGCCGCATGAGCTATGCCTTTGCCCGCGACCGCGGCATGCCGTTTTCCAGCGTCTTTGCCAAGGTGCACCCCACGCTCGATGTCCCCCTCAATGCGCTGATCTGGACCGCAGCATGGGTCATTATCTTTGGGTGCATCTTCTTGGGGTCGAGCAGCACTTTTAGTGCCATCACCTCGGCCTCTGTCGTTGCCCTGGGCGTGACGTATGCCATTCCTCCGGCAATCAACGTTCTTCGGGGACGTCGCATGCTACCCGAAGACCGTCCGTTCAAAATTCCTGAGCCGTTTGGCTGGATCCTGAATATCGTAAGAAGCCACCGAGCCACTAATTGAAAGAAAATTTCGAGCACAAGCTAACGTGAATGCAGATTGGTATTCTCTGGTCTATCCTGACTACAGTCCTGTTCGTCTTCCCTCCCGAGCTTCCCGTCACCGGCAGCAACATGAACTACGCCATTGCTGCCTTTGGAGTCATTCTTCTTATTGCTGGAGGAACGTGGATCTTTGACGGTCGCAAAAACTACCACGGACCTCAACTCAATGTTGAGAATTTGATGCAGGGCACAGTAGAGGGCATGGATCCAGAAGAAAAAACGAATTGTCCGAGTAATGCAAAGGAAGAGTGGGTGTCTTAGGCAATAGATTTCATTTATAACAACACCTCAAAATCGAGGGGAGTATGGCACCGTGTATTGAACTAATACACTTGCCTGAGCGAACAACTCCTTGACCAGGGAGATGTTGTGAAACAAAGCGTTGTCCATGGAAACAACAGAGCTCGGAGCAGGATATCTGCCACAGAACAGTAGCAGCCTTCCGAGGAATACCCCAAACACTTCAAGATCCGTATTCTCTTCATACACATCGCAGTAGATCACTCCATCCATAGTGTATGCTGGCGGCATCTGTCTTCTCCTGCCTCGGTAGAATATGCGACACTAGAGGCAAGCTCGGAGACAATATGAGGCTAATAACATTGTTGAATTGACTTGTACAGAAATTATATTTCCAAACGTAAAGGATCTCGAATTATTCCACATTTCAAAATCATCCATGCCACTGAGCCTTCTATGCGAGTACTCTTCAAGGTAATTTGCATAGAGTGACTGTGAACTTGGCTTTCCTCTCATAAGCAGACGAGCTTTAGGACGCCTGGGATAGGGAGTTGTAGAGATGTCCAGGGATCTTGACGTAAGCGTCGGAGTCAGCACGTTGATGGACAAACGCGGAACTGCCATCAGCGTTGTTGTCCGGGTGGTGGTAACACGTCGTTGCGATCCAATTCACGCCACCACAGTTGGCGCTGGCAGCGCAAAGCTCTATGCACTTTTCATAGCTCTCCGCTGTGACCTGGGTGTATGGATGGCTGTTGATGGCATGCTGACAAGCCACTTGGAAATCTACACCACTAACCGTAATCGGCTTGCCATGGTTGGCGGGGCAGCCATACTTTCGAGGACCGAGGGGGCCTTTCTCGAGGTCCTTGCAGCTGTCGTCGGCACATCCTGCGCACGCACCGGAGCACCCTGCAGAGTGGGCGCTCATGAAGGCTTTAGCTGCAATGGTGGGCGACTTGGAGTTGGTGCTGAAGTAGCAGTTCTTTGTCTTGGGCTCGTAGTCAACACTCTGGCAAGCGGGCACGGCGCCACATGCTGTCATGCATGATGCAAACGACGGGTACCGGTCTGGGACGTCTTTGAGGTACGTAGTACCATGGCGCTTTTTGCAAGACATGACAAAATTCTGTTGGAACGTCAGCAAGGCATGAACTGATGCTTGGTGTGTTCTGTCCACGTACCTCTCCGGTAGGACTTGCAAAAATCTGTCCATCCGCCTCCGGGCACGCTGTGGAACACCTCTTTGACGCGAAGTGGTCGGGTGCCGACGTGGGCGGGCTGGTAGTGTAGTGGTGGTGAACGCCGGGCTTGTGAATAGTAGAGTGGCTTCCAGGTCCATAAAACTTGCAGTTGTTCACGGCAGCAGTATCAAAAGAGACGCTATCAAGGTTAGGCCAAGGCTCTAGTGTTGCATGAGCTGGGGGAGAAATACCTGGAACACTTTTCATCAAGAGAACACTTATCAAGGCAGTCCTTATGGTTTTGGGCCTGCGCGAAGCCTGTGACCACAGCGGCACTGGAGTCAGAACAGCACTGGATATAATACCAAGTGCCGTCTACGCCTTCGTAGATACGTCCGTCATCTAAGAAGTGTCAGAAAGTACATTTATGGTATCAGAATCGATCATATTACTCATGGGACAGCTGAGATCAGTTGTCTGTGGAGGGTTGGTGACCGGGTTCTGAGCTCGGGGCGTATCAGGGCAGAACTTGGGAACCCAGAGATGGTAGCCGGTAAGAGCGACGGGATTGTTGTCTGGCTCGAGCTCACAATCGCCGCTGGATATGTGGTACTCGGCATTTCCGCACTTCGAATCAAGAGCGCACCTTTCAGCGCAAGCTCTCAAGGAGTTAACGTTCGGGATCAACTCATAGCCGGTAGAAGGGTTGGCATATCCGCAGAGAAGCTCGAAAGTTCTTCCATTACTGCGAAATATTGTTAGAAGTGTAAAACCAGAAGTAGAAGGATGTTACTGACATAGAAAAGAGTTTCTTATGGTCCCGATTGTCCGTACAGTCGTATTCTGCCTGATTGCCAGTGCTGCCTCCAGTGTTGCCGCCGGTGTTGCCTCCGGTGTTGCCTCCAGTGTTGCCGCCGGTGTTGCCGCCGGTGTTGCCGCCGGTGTTGCCTCCAGCGTTGCCTCCAGTGTTGCCTCCAGTGTTGCCTCCGGTGTTGCCTCCAGCGTTGCCTCCAGCGTTGCCTCCAGCGTTGCCTCCAGTGTTGCCTCCAGCGTTGCCTCCAGTGTTGCCTCCAGTGTTGCCTCCGGTGTTCCCTCCCTGGTTGCCAGTGTCGGCCGGTGCTTCGCGATCATAAATCCAGCCCCAAGTATTACCAACACTGGCAACCATGTTTTGGAAGAATTTCTCCCTTATTGAGGTCTGTGTGGGCCTCAAGAAGCAGTTCTTATTCTTCGCAGCGTAGAAAGCATGGCGGCAGTCGCCTTTCTGAGCGCAAAGATCGGCACATTCTTCAGGGGTCGCAACGTTGTTGATACGTTCCGCAGGAGTAAGCGGTTTGATCTCACTGTTGCAGTAAAGCTTGTAGACCTTGCCGTTGCTACATGATGTTATTAGTGACTGAGGGACAATGAAAGAGATGCGCGCGGGCATTATTGGAGTCTCACGTTGTGTACTCCTTCTTGTGGTCGACTTCATTGACGCAGTCAAGCGCCGTGACAGCTGGCACCACTAAGATAGCCAGCGACAGCAGCTTCACAGCAGAGTTGGGAAGCTGCATGTTTAGAAAGTGATAAAGGCTGTAGTGTAAGAGGTGTGTCGGCGGTGATAGTGAGAGCAAGTCAGTAGACGCTGGTGTGCGATGTCCTGTCCGACTTATATAAAAGTCCTGTCGGTGGGGATTCTGGCTTTGAAGGAAATGACCACGGAGAGTTGATGACCTCTGTTCAGCTAGAGGGAAGACTTCTCGCTCCGGAATCCATTTCTGCCTGACTTGGAAGCCCTCGGACCCTCGCAGCCATACGATGCATGTCTTAGGTCAGCTGCGCCAAAAGGGGACTTTGCAGTACTGAGACAGGGACGCAACAGCACATCCTGCATCGACCGCATGCGACAGCACATCCTGCAGCTGACTTCAACGTAGAATGATAGATTTATCTCTGACCGGCGGGGCAAGTAAGGAAAGTTTTCAACACCTATCGAGCATCTAATTATCCTGCTCAGCGGTCTGCGCTGTTCCTTTCGCGCATTCGTTGCCATTTCCTCCGACGGCAGCAGTTCGCATCCGACGGCGGCAGTTCGCATGTGTCTTGTCCAAAATCTTTAAAGCTCTGCTGACTTGAGACTCGGCGTGTTACAGTTTTACAACTGAGACATGGCTCAGCTCGTGGAGCGGCGCCTATAATGTCCCGCCAAGATCTTTCAGCCAGCCACCGGTAACATATCTCCAAGACAAGACAACGCATTAGGTCGAGATAGCGGAAGACTCTATATATTGTATGGCACCTCTACAAGATGATGAGTCTTTTCCCATCCCGCGCACCATCTCTACACTTCAAACACCTCACACTGTACCCTATCTTTCAATCCACCATTATGAAGGCCGCTCTTGCAGTGGCTATTTCGAGCCTCTTAGCCAGCCAGGCTCATGCGTTCTTCTTTTTCCCATTTTTCCTCCCGTTGCCTCTAGTTATTATCCGCGGGGGCACATCAGCTCCAACCTCGCCACCCCCTTGCCCGCCCTGTAACTGCTGGAAAACAATGGGCGACTTGGCTGCTGAAAATGCCGCCTGCCAGGCAACTACGGGAACACCATGGGCTTGCAGTTGTGCTTAGATACAGAGAAGCATATATACTGAGAGTCGCTTCATTTTCGACCCGAAAGCTCACTCTCACCTCATTTGCCCTCAACATTCTCATAGCATGGCGTGTTGGGAAGCCATAATTCGAAAGCAAACATCTCGACATCAGAAGAACCTCCTTGCGAGTCGGACAGACATGGGTACCAATCTGTGAACCCCATACGGTGCACCAGGTAAATGGGTCGAATCTTGGGCAAGAGATGTGGTAAATTCTGCATTAGGATGAAGGAATTTGGGCCTGTTTACTCGACCCATGGCCTTTCGAGGGGGCTCAATGGTAGCATGTTGTATGATAGTCCGTTGAGCGATACGCAGGGTTCGCGCAGAGCTGGGTGTAGTCTCTGCAATTTGCTCGTCGGTAGTGGTCGTGATATTCTGAAACTTACTGATGATGATATCTTGAAGCTTTGATCGTTGGTCTCGGGATAGCGTTATGGTGAAGCATAGGGGGAGGTTTTAATGTGGGTAGACTTGTAAATACAAAAATCATTTTCAAACATGTTTAAATCGAATCGGGATTTTCGCAAATCAAATCAACTCGAATGCGTAAAAGTACAACTTGAATGAAATGAATTTTAGCAGCCTCATTTATTTGGATGTTTGCGAATTTGGATACAGCGCAGACAATCGCTCAGACAGTGACCTTGATCACAATATAGACGCGGAATATTCGAGCGTCGGGTACCACCAACCCCTAGGATCATTCAGTGACTTACTCTCTTCGTTGATATTGCCTCACAATGTGCCCCGCTTCGTTGATACGCGCGTGTTTCCATGGCTTGCCATCTCTTCCGTTTTTTGTCGAGGTGTCATATGAAGGCTGCACGATAAAACGGTGGGATTGATAAGTATCCTCAGTCGTCATGTTGGCGTATGCTTGATGAAGTAGTACAAAGCATTCCAAGACATACACAAAGTCAATTTGCGGCCTACTAGCACCAACGCTCAGCTAGCCCCCAGAAGAAAGTTTGTTGTAGATAGTACTGCGCCGCTGCCAGGGTTGCATCCTAGATGAAGACCTGTCTCGCCTCCACCTGACCCGACACAACGCTGCTAGATGCAAAATGTCTTGAAGCTCCCCAAAGGTGATTTTGCTAGGGAAAAATGGGTTGTCCCAAGGTTGCTGTCCGGACCGTCGCTGTCTTGCTTCTGTAGCCAAGCAACTTCTACTTGCGGTGCAAGGGGAAAGCCTGCATGGCACCTGGAACCTGCATGTACGTCGGTACTCTGTAGAAAAATGGCTCTGCGGCATTTTGAATCTGTAAGTACTGTCACTGACAGTGTGTCAGACAAAGTCATCTCGGCAGTAGATGCTGCTCACCGAGAGACACTTTGTTGGCGTGTGTCTCCTCTCCTGTCTCTGTCCTTGGCTCCAATATTAGTGACAAATGACTGCGATGGGAAATAGAAAAGCCTTTATAATTATTAGTATGTCTATCGTTTTTCGAAGCTATGAGAAGGTATCACTAATAGACAAACTGGTGCATAATAAATGACAAGTTTATCGATACTCTACCTTCTGCGTGAAGTAATTGTACATAAGGAGATGCCCTATGACCAATAGTACTAGCGCTCCTCCAAAGCCATGACTACCGACAGGTCATAGTCATCAATTGACTCATCATTTCCTTTTCTCCCATGCCAAGCGACGCCATGAGACTCGCTGTTGCGGCCTTGGCCGTTTATCCATTTTCTGCTCTCGCAGCATCTCTTTGTGTGCTACATCTTGTCATTGGCCCCGGAGCCCAGGAAGTGCCGGTTCTGATCCCTGTAAGTGACGAAAATGCGCTCAAGCGAGTCGATGTAGAACGGTCCCTAGCCTAGAATGGATGATATGAGCACAACACAATAGAATAAAAAGGCAATATGTCGATTTTCTACTGCAGTTATTGTCCGGTGCTGTCGGATCTCGTTTCAGCTGCGCACCTGTCTTGGAATTAGTCCTAGCCCAACTACTGCAGTACGTGGGATTATAACAAAAATCTATTTTGGGCCATGCGTATATTTCTACTTACTCTCGGGCAATGCCCATCACCAGCAAGGTGAATTTTGGTCTCGAGCAACAATTTGTAAGATGATGCCTTGTCGTGCATCACACTGGGTATGACCAGGTGCCCTCGTTTAATTGATTCGCTGCCTGAATCCGAGAGGATGCCGACAGCCG
Organism: Samsoniella hepiali; assembly: GCA_001455915.2. Taxonomy (NCBI): domain Eukaryota; kingdom Fungi; phylum Ascomycota; class Sordariomycetes; order Hypocreales; family Cordycipitaceae; genus Samsoniella; species Samsoniella hepiali. The sequence goes on along the minus strand of LNDK02000006.1, from coordinate 554,593 downwards.
AAGGCTGCAAATGTGTGGCGCTCATTGGCCCACGCACTAATGATGACAGCGACGCCAGTGAGGCATTCTGACACTGCAATGTCATCATCCAGCTCGTTGCTGCATCTCCATCAGCTGTGATGGCAAGCTTTCATCCCTTTTCAATGCTACCCGGCGAGCTCCGCACTCAGATCTGGGTCGACGCGATCCCTGCCCAAGATGAGCCAGCCGTGTTTATATATCGTGCTGGCTGCTGCAGCATGACTCGCGAGGTTTGCTGGGACGAGGAGCCAGAACACATACTCAAGTTCGATTATTACTATGAGCTATTTTCGAGAGTGCAGTGTTTGGATGCGCTGCTTTCTGCGAGCAAAGAGTCACGAGCTGTCACTCTCGACTGGCTCGCCCGTCAAGATACCATGGCGAGGCGGCCGCATGCCGGGAATGGGCATCATATTGTGCGGTCATTCAGGCCTGAATTCGACATTCTTTATTTACCACTGCCATGTGTGGTCCATTTTGCCGTGCAGCTCGGAGACCTGCTCTTCCAGGAGGAAAACCTTGAGCAGAGGATTGGCCCCCAGCGCACGCACCTGCGAAGGCTTGCCATCCCTCGCGCAGCATTCGATAATGAGGACTATGAAGTTTTGACCGAGGTCGCAGAGTACACTGAAGATCTGGAAACCTTGTACGTTGTGATACATCATGACGAAATGGACGGCGCCGACGAGGGTGTGGGTGAGGAGTTTCCACGGAGACGCTGGGAGCTTTGCCCACCCTCCATTCCCGAGAAAAACGCGTCAGGGATGCTGTCAAACATTGCGTCTGAATATTTGGAAGCTCAGAGAAACGGTGGTACTTTTTCCCTTGCTCGCGATCATGTGCGAGACCATGACAGGCTGCCTTTTGAAATTCGTCTCGCAGATGCGGCAGAGGTGACGGGTGCCAGCAATGGCAAGATAGAAAATCATTAGATTTTATACAGACACCGCGAGGACTCATGAAACTTTGCTTGAAATCTAGCTGAAAGTTGGATCACGAGTCCATCAACAGGCGGACAGCCCCTGCTATGACGGAATATTACCGTTAGGTTTCTGAATGACGAATTAACTATGCACTCTGCGAGAAATTCGAGAGTGAAAGCGGAAGCATCATGAAAAATAAGAAAAAATCGTAAGCGTCTCCCTGTTAGTGAAGCCTGGCATCATGCACACTAGTTATAATACACGGCAGAGAGGTGATACTACCGCGGCAACGTAGAGAATTAGGTTCATGTATAGCGTGGAAGAAATAGGTTCTTCTTGAATAAATAATTTAATTCAATGCTCAACGCCACTTTATATTTTGGCTACCTTTCAGCTCAAAGCCGGCTACAAAGTCCCTTGATCGACCGCTGAAATTGTAAATATGGTCTGCCCCACCAAAAAGTTGAGAAGCAACCCAGGTTCACTTCTTCCATCTTCACGCGCCAGCGCCTCACCACCAGCCATGGGCACTAAGCAAGCTCCTGCTGGTCCAGGCGGACCTGGCACGGGCAAGAGGAAACCCGGCGACGCGGCCGGTGGCCGAAACGACGGCCCGGGCGCGCGACGCGCCAAAGTCCACCTCGCCCGCAACATCCCCGTCGAGCCCGCGCAGTCGGCCCTGAAGGATGGCGAGCTGGACCTGCAGGCCTTTGTGGCCGCCCACGAGTTTGAGATTCGCTCTCTCGAGCAGAGCATGGCCACGTCCAAGGCGGTCGGGAGCTCGCGCGCCTTCCAGCAGGTGCCCCGCGGGCTGCGCCGACGCACGGCGAGCCACAACCCGCGCAGGGTGCCCCGACGGCTGCAGGCGCGGGCACGGAGGGAAATGGCCGAGGACAACACACCCATGGTCCAGCCGAGACGACGGAAGCCGACTTCGACGCGCGCGCGACTACGAGCCGAGACGGCGAAGCGGCTCGGCCTCTTGGCGGCGAGGACACGACGGCGAAAGATGATTGCCAAGGGCACAAAGTCGGGCGACAAGGCACTGAAAGCTGTAGCGCAGAGACCGCGCCCAAAGATTCGACGAAATCAGCTGAATGAGCCGCCCAGGCCGCCCGCTCGGTTTCGAAAGCGACAGATACACAAGACTTGGCTGCCGACACACCTCTGGCATGCCAAGCGCGCGAGAATGACACCGCCGAATAGCCCCCTGTGGCGGTTTGCCATTCCGCTGACACCCAGTGAAAAGATTTACCGACCGACGCATCGATCGCAAGGCGAGCGAGGAACACTGGTCTGGGATACAAGCTACATGAGCACCATTGGTCTCTACGGCCACGAGGCTGGGCTCTGCCGCGTCTTGAGGCGAATTGGCTTCGCCGACGGCGCATACTGGAATGAGAAAGGAAAGAAGTGGGTGGTAGGTACGCGTTCACGATCTGCCGTCATTAGCAGGGATCACAATGGACGACGACGACTCCTGTGTCCCTGCACGGTTGTGTGGAATCCGCAACCCACCGCGCAAGACGAGAGCAAGACGCAGCGACAGGTGTTTCTGCGCATGCACCCCTCTGCATTCAAAGAAGTATTTGACGAGCTTCTTCGATTGACGAAAACGGAAACGCCGCGGCTATATCTCGAGGACCTGCGTTTTGAGATTGGAAGCATTGAGCTCACCGGCCCGGCATCAACAGAGGCGCTGCTTGCCGTGCTCACCCCTCACCCGGCGGCGGAAAAATCGAGCCTGAACCAAGGGCAGATGTTCCAATCGCTCCATGGTCTTACAAACCCGTCCGCGCTGACCGCCAACGCGACGCTGGCCTTTACTGTCCAGGACCCGCGTCTCCGATATCCACCTCGGCGGCTCGAAGGCTGGGATGCTGATGGGCTCCAGGAGAAGCTCATGGAAAGTATAATAGAGTGGCATGCGGAGCGCGAACTGGACAGCAATCTGCTTTTCGATAGGGATGTGCGACACAATGCCTCTGGGCTACCCACGCAGCAGGCCATTTACAAGCGCAGGAGCGAGATCACGGCAGGGGCGTTTCTTAAGCCAACGACGGGAGACCCGGAGATACCAATTACCCTATTAGCCTGCCGATCTGGCTCCGGAACGCAGACACAGGGGTCCTGGACCCTGATGCTGCCCTGGAAGTGCGTGCTACCAGTCTGGCACAGCCTGGTGCACTGTCCTCTTATATCCGGAGGCAATCCCCGCTTCGCCGGCGTCAACGAGTCGATGCAGGTGGCGTTTGAGCGCAGCGTGCCCTGGTTCCCTGCCGACTACCCGGGCACAGACGCAGGGGCGGAGTGGGAACTTGCCCAACGCGCGAAGCGCAGAAGAGACTACGACAAGCGGCCCAAGAGCAAGAGAACGGAGTGGGCCTCGCTTGATCTCGGCGCTGGTCGAAAGGGGGAGATTGGCGACGGCCTGGCCTGTGATTTTGAGCTGCTGTTTGGTTTGGAGCCACAAGGCAAACAACCCAACGCCGCCGCCGCCGCGCTGGTGGTCCCCGAGGGCGATGCGATGGAGGGCGTTGAAACGACGGCAGCTCCCGGTCCATCAAATGTGAGTTGCCTTGCGCTCATGAATCACGTCTCCAAAGCAGATCTGCAGGCTCACCTCACCTTGACACCGCCGCAAGCGCTGCCAGCGAATGCGATTACGACCGTCCGCATCACCGTTGTCGGCCGCGGGGTCGTGACGAGCTGCGCGCGCATATACCGCCTGCCGGAGCCATCGGCTACGCCCGCACCCGCCTCCTCTGCCGTCGAAGTACCTTCGACAGTACCCCACGGCGGCGACGGCGGCGGCGGCGGCTCTCTGGAAACATTGCCCCCCGCGCTGCCGTATAATCTCTGCGCGCAATGGCTCGCCAAGCTCGTCCCCGAGTCGGCGGCCAAGAAGAAGGGGCCCGCCGCCGCGCCCACCGACATGCAGCAGCGAAAGCGCCTGCTCGCGCAGAAGCTGACGGCGCCGCCCGCGCCGTACCCGCCGCCCGCGGCCAACCACGACAGCATCGACGGGGGCCACCACCCGCTGGTGCCGGACGCCGCGGACCTGATTGGGTTTGTGACGTCGGGGGCGTACAACATGGCGCATGGACGCGGCACGGCCGTCGGCGCGGTCGCGGTTGACAAGGTGCTTCCGAAGCTGCGAGGGGGGACGAGAGAGGCGAAGCTGTGCATTGTGCGGAACGTGGGTGAGAATGTCGGATGGCTGGCGCGGTGGGAGCATGTATAACATAAACTACATATAATATAACCTAGCATGTTGAGATGCTACCAATGATCCATCACCCGCCGTGTAGTGTGCTACCCTGGTACTCCATCCAACTTGGACTTTTCGCCGCCGTACCTGGACATGACCGTGGACACGAACACATTACCCGACATGATATGAATGGTACTGGCAATAAACTGTTTTTCCTCTGGCGTCAGATCCTCCTCGACTATTAACCGCTGTATCTCATCATCTATATCGCACTCGACCTGATATTGAAGTGCCAGGGTCAAGGCAACGGCAACATCATATGTGCGCAGGTCCAGAAGCTTGTGCATGGCATCAACGGAGTTGATCATGTACAGCACCGTCTCATTGTCGTGAGCTTTCTTTTCCTTGACCCACGACCCGAGATCATTGGCAATCGAAACATGGTCCTTGAGTAGGCGGATATAAAGAGCAAGTCGCGGACTGTCTAGGTCGACCGTGGAATTCAGAGCAAATTTTGCGCAGCTGAGTACGTATCTAAAGAGTGCATCCGTGCGTCAGAAGTCTGTCCAGTGAATATCATGTCTCGAAATAAAATGGGAACAACGTACGGAACAGCGGCATCTTCATGCCTGTACAAATGAAACTCTTTCATGCTGCTGTACTGTTTGGGCGGAGGAGGCCGGTCGAAGAACCGAACCATTAGCTCGATCATTTCTTTGCCCGCGCTGTTGCCGCTCTCGCGGTCAAGTTGCAGTATTTCTACCATCGTGTCGTCAACCAGACGGAAAAGAGGAGACCTGCTGCCTGGATCATGGAAACCGGGCCGCATACGAGAGACAAACGCTTCTTGGATGTGTGAGAACTGGCATAGAGTTGTTAGCGCAAGCACCCGAGTGCAACACCGGTTCTAGATTTGAGACGCGTCACTGAGACGATACTTGCCGTGTTCGTGTCGTGCATCTCCCAAAACTCTGTTTGCTGATCAGCTGTCACGGGCCGAGAACTCTTTGTCGGCAACATAAATTACCATTCGGAGAGGGGCTCTTACCATCGAACAAGAAGACCAAAGCATTCACGGCCGCCAAAAGTTTTGTCCTTTGCTCATTCGCGTCGGGATACAAATACACGGGAAATCTAACCCAGCTGTCGGCTACATTGATCGAGAGCTCTTTTCGCGCAATCTCTGGCAGAGATTTGCCGGATTTGGACAACGTCGCCCCAAAATCGTCCGAGGCGAAATGGTCCAGAAACTGCTTCGTCACGTCGACCGACAGCTGCCAGTGTTTGCTCTGGCGACAGGCCTGAAGGCCAGTCGCCCACGGGAGCCCGGCCGCCGCGGGGAAGATGTCGATACCGTGGGCGCCCTGGCCCGTGTTCATATTGGTCGATGAAGTATCGTTGTGTGACGAATTGGCCAACAAACCTCCGTCTTGAAATTGGGCATTCAAGCGTAGCAGTGGCGGCTGGAGATGGCTGCTACGCTTGGTACGGTAGTCGTATGCATAGTGGACGGGGAATTGATGTACTTGCTCGCTCTCAGAGGAGAGATGTTCTTGGCACATCATTAGCAACCTCACTGTGAATAAGACGACGATGTCATAGATCTATCGGGCTGTAGTGCGGGTGTGATTCGGCAAAATAGGTGCGTATTCTTACCTCTGACACCAGAGTAGGTCAGTTGAGCAACCATGGCTGTCGATCTAATGCCAAGAACTTCCGTGAAGGATCAATATTGAACAAGGTGGTCGTCGTGGGTTGTTTTTGTACAAGCCACAGCACGGCGCTCATGCCCAGGAAGCAGAGTTTTCAAAGGATTTATGTAGTTTCTGACAGGTCATACTCTTACTAACAAGAGACTGACTTTTACTCGTCATGGGCCATCCCGCAAGGTAGTTGAATCCCTGCCGTTTGGCCGGAGATGCAAGTGCCATCCGCGAGACAACCTCGCCAAGTAGCTGACAAGTATGCGCGCCATCATCCCACATGGACAGCCTGTTAGAAACAGGCTTGCCAATAAATACTAGACACGCAGACGATGGAGACACATGTCTCAAAACGAGAAACGGCCCGGCCCCCACTGTCTGTTGCAATGGCGTACGTAGCTCGATCTCTGGTCACGCGCTCTCTGCGGAGATGGCCTTAAATAACTGCGTCCTACGACAGTAGCAGTAAAGATTCGGCAAGTGTTCGATAAAAGTCGGTACATAAAAGTACAAGAAGCCGTACCAGATCCCTGGAGAATAAGAAGAAAGTGTCTCAGTAGAGAACTCGGGATTCACCACTTATTTACGCCGTCCTCCGACATGGCCCTTGGCGCCACCTGGATAGACGGAGTATGTACACCGGCGTCCTAGAGAAATAGGATGAAGAATAAGGCTATTTCAGCGAATATTATAAATGATAGGATTGTTTACTGCATTTTGAGCGACGGCGAATGAAGCATCGGCGCTAACCGCCTTGGTGTGGGATCTGTCGCCAACTGCTCGTCGATCGTGAAGCGATGACGACGAAAGGCGCTATTGACAACTTCAGCTTAACAATCAAAGTATAAAACGCTGGCCCAACTCTCCCCTCTCTTCTGCAAAGTACCAAGAGAGAAGAACCATCCAACTTCAACTTTACCTTAAGACTACCACCACAACTACAGAAAGGAAAAAAACAGCCAGAATGACTACCGAATTGCCCACCCGTGTTAGTGGCGGCTGTCTCTGCGAGGGCATTCGCTACACCATCACCTTTCCCCCGGACCACGATTTCCTACGCAATGTACGTTTCCATCCCCTCACCCACCCACCGCAGCTGACACCGAACCTCTCTAGGCATCGACGTGCCAGTGCTCGCAGTGCCGCAAGCAGACGGGCGGCCTCATCTTCCGCGTGCAAAAGGTGCCGCGCAGCAGCCTCGTCTTCACCTCGCAGGCCACGCTCCAGGTGTACCGGGCGTCGCCGCCCAACGCGCGCGGCTTCTGCAGCGCGTGCGGCGGCTTCGTCTACTGGGCCGCCGACGACGAGGACAAGATGAGCGTGTGCGTGGGCACGCTCGACGACGACGTGCTGCAAAAGTACGGTCGGGTCTTGACGTATGCCGAGCGGCACCTGTACTGCGTGAATGATATCCCGGGCGTGACGGATCATTTGCCGGGAAACAAGTATCAAGGCAACGATTGAGAAGGCTTGATGATTAGATTTTACTACCATTTTTATCTAGTAGTGCCCCGCCTTTTGATGTATTCTAACTGACTCGATCAATAAATTTAATGACTTTGCCGCCCGTCTTGCTCTTTTCAAAACCGTCCGTATTCTCCAGAAACACGGGGATGAACCGATCCTCATTCGACGCGTCCAGCGCAATGAGCACCTTGATGCGGTCAATCATGCCCTGGAGCAGCGCCGCGTCGCCCCGCGTCGCGGTGCTCGGCAGCATGCGCACCTCCAGGCAGGCACAGAGACGCGCCTGCTCATCCGGCTTGTTCTGGATAATGGCCTGCCACTGCAAGATGCCGTAGCGGGGGTCCTCGACGATCCCAGCGAGGTTGCTAAACTCAATGTACTCGCCCTCCCAGTCGAAGCTGAAGCGGCGGTCGCGGCCCTCGAGGCGCAGCACGCGGATGTAGGGGCGGTCGGCCGCGGCGACGAGGTGCTGCACCGCCGCGGGGAGGTTGTGCAGGGAGCCGACGTCGCCCGAGATGTAGCGCACGAGCGGGTTGCGCAGGCGGCACAGCGACGTCAGCACAATCAGGCCCGTCGCGCCGTCCTCTAGCGGCCGCGGTGTTGTCGCAGCGGCGCCGCCCTCGCCCTCCTCGGCGACGGCGAGCGGGAAGATTTCGACCGCCATGGTGCGCGTGTCGTAGACAAAGTCCGACGACGTCGTGGTGCGGTCGCCCGTCAGGTCGGGGTTGCTAAACGCCCAGGGCCCCGTCTCGGCGCTGGCGAGCGCGGAGCAAATCTTGACCGCGCGGCCAAGCGTCGCGCGAATGTGCGCGCGCTGCGAGCCCGTCAGCACCTCGGACGTGTAGAGGATCTTGTCGAGGCGGACGCGGGCCTGCTCGGCGGGCGGCAGCGCCGACAGGTGGTTGACGACGTCAATGACCTGGCTGCTGTCGCCGGCGAGCACGTTGACGCTGTACTTGACGAGCAGCTGCAGCACGTCGGGCACGGGCATGACATGGCCGGCCGCGAGGGTGCAGGCGCCCGCCTCCTCGACGTATTCGAGGGTGAGGTCGAGGGCCCTGTTGTTGATGTGGGCGTCAGCCATGAACGGGGAGGGAATAAAGAAGGCGGTACAGGCGGAACCATATTGGACTCACCGGTATAAGCCGCCCGCCGCGTGCATGCTCAGGACCCAGTCGCGGCGGCCGAGCATGCCGGTGCTGGCAATGAGCTTGCCAAACTCGGCGCGCTGGCGGCGGTTCTCCTTTGCATCCGTGGCAAAGAAGAGCGGGAGGGCGCCGCGGCCGCCCCCCGTGATGCTAATGTAGCTCGCCTGCCGGTAGGTATTGTCCGGGCTCGTGTCGTTGACCAGCCGCTCGATGGTCGTGTATCTGCGTTGTGTTCTGCATCAGAAACCAGGTCGCCATCGTGTTGGGTGCATCGCGGCACTCACAGGGTCTTTTTGTGCAGCAGGGGCCAAGCGGCCAGCTTCTCCGCCTCTGCCTCCTCATCCTGGGATGTTGCCGCCGTCTGCCGGACAATCTCCTCCACAGTGTCGGGGCCGGGGGGATAAGTCACCGATTCGTCGTAGAAGCAGTGTCGCTTGGCGACGGCCAGGACAGCCGACAACGAATAGACCATAATGGGCCAAAAGTTACTTCATGCAGCGTCGTCCGCTGACGCAAAAAAAAAAAAAAAGGTTCATAGGATGCAGGAGGCGGCGCAGGCAGGAAAAGAAGGAAAGGGATGTACTCTGTATACCCCTTCGTCTTCAGTCGGCTTTGTGTAAGTCGGGTGGGGATTTGCAGCAAGCCCAGTCAAGTCGCAGTGCATTAGCGCCGAGAAAGTAATAACTGTCTCATGGCTGCAGATGGATGCGCTGTCTGCACTTTTTCGATCCATTATACGTTGGCTGGTTTTATCCCGAAAGCATGCTGTCATGTAATGCAAGAGCATGAATCGATCCGCGCACAATATGGGAGGCGATAGCAATCTGACACTCTAATTCCCCGTTATACATGCTTTGTGGGGAACCAGCCGCAGATGCGAGTTCCGTCCAGTGCCCTATTATTAGTCGTACCTGGTCTCACCAGGGCTCTGACAATTAGAAGATGCAGTGGAGAGATATCCATACGCCTGTCAGCCCGTCGGGCTCCGCAGAGGGGTCAACAGCACATCGCCATGATTTATGTGCTCATTGCATCATCGGGCTGAGAGCTGTCAGGCCCCCCCCTGTAGCAAAACCTTCAGCTACAAGGGGGCATAATCTGTAGATGGGGTGGCTGAAGCGGATCTAGCTCCCGCCCGGAAGCAATCCGGTAGTGACATCGGGCGGACGGGAAGCACCAGTGTCTTCAAACAATGCTGATCCTCGCACACCATATCCGACTAGTATTCAGACGTCTTCTCTTCCCGCCGCCCGCCTCAATGCCCCGGCGTAGGCAGCTGGTGTGCTTCAGCGGATAGTCTGCACTTTGGAACATGGCGTACTCCGGGAGTGCTGAAATGAGATAAATGTCTCATCCGCCAGCCACAAAAAAAGCTCAGCCAGCCAGAAATACGGAGTTGTATGCACAGTAGTGCATGCCTGCTCCGATATGAACCAGGGCCCAGGTATAATCAAGAGCAAGAGCGGGCCGGCGGCGGCAATTGCCGAGCCGTGGCTGATCCGAAACTGTGTGCATAGAAACACAAAAAGTCAAAGGGCTTGCTATTCGTCCCTCTTTCCTGCACGAGTGGGTTGCTATACGAGGTTTGCCTGTAGCCTTGCATTATATACAGACATGCAGCAGTACATGCAAGGCGGGCACGACAAGGCTCTCTGCATATTCGTAAGGCCTGGCGCGGGAAAAAGACGACCGAGAGGTTGAAGGACGGCAGCTATCTGTGGAACACCGGAGTTGTCGGGATATTCACCTAGTTGTCCAACTATTCCGGTCCTGTCAAGTTTACGAAAATTTGCCTGTGCAAGTAACAATATGATCCATTCGCAAACCTATAATCGCAGCCCTATTACTAGTACACACACACGCAAGCAAGCCCATTGTAACATCAAACCCATGTAAAATAACCTTTTCCTTTCCCGCTCTCAAACCGCCGGCGCCTCCGTAGATGGCGACGCTCCCACATCCTCACTAAAGCCAGGCGACGGGGCCGCGTCCCAGCGCACCCTGCGCAGGTGCCGCTTGGGGTCCGTGACGTGATTCCGCGCATGCAGCCACCGCCTGTTGTCGATGAGGATGATGGACCGCGCCGGCAGGTCCCGCGCCGACAGGTGCAGCGTCGAGTGCGCCTGCGCCGCGAGCTCCCGCAGCGCCGTCGCCAGCTTGTCGAGCGCCGCAGCGGCCGCATCATCCAGCGGCGTGACAATGTCCTCGCGGAAGCGGATGAGCGCCGGCGCACCTGTCTCGTCCGCGACGAGCAGGCTGCCGCGGATCGACGTCCGCGCGGGGTCCTTGACAAACTCGGCGGGGATGGCGATGCGGAAGCGCGGGCGCATCAGCGCCGCGAGCGTCGCCGGGTCGAGGTGCTCGCCGAGGCGCGCCGCGCTCATGACGGACAGGGTGCCGCCGCCGAAGCGGTCGGGCTGCAGCACCTGCAGCGCAAAGAAGCGAGGCGGCGGGTACTCGTAGCTGCAGTCGGTGTGCCAGGGAAAGTCGGCCATGGTCTCGGAGCGCGCCTGGTGGTGCGCCGTCTGGAAGGGCGTGGTGCCGTCGAGGCTCGGGCGCACGTCCCAGAACCAGCCGCGGGTCGCGCTGTGGGCTATGGGCAGCCGGTGGTTGTGGTGCGCGTGCAGGCTCTGGATGAGGCGCTCGAGGTACCGGCTGTCGTCGTCGGGGAAGCCGAGGGTGATTTTGAGGATGCCGTCCGTTTCGAGACGCGAGGCCACCGCCGCCACGTGGTCCGGCTCTTGGCTGTAGGACAGGTGTGGTGCCAGCAGAGTCGGCACCGTCATGGACGACGGGCTCGTGCTCGGGATCGTGGTGGAATACAAGGCTGCTCGGCGGCCGGCCGCTGGTGGGAATGGATTCCGCAACGGCGTCGTCATCGTCACGCAACTCCGGCCGAGTATCCAGCCGGAACGGAGCAGGTTTGAGGCAAGGGACTGCATGTTGAGGACGGTTTATGAAAAGGCTTGGATCTGATAAACGATACTGTAACCCGGGCTCCTCTCGCGGTCTTTATACCTAGGTAGCACCCCCCCTCGTCTGTGCCCAATCGACCTGAACAGGTCCATGTCGCACTCTGCGCCGCCGGTACAGAAATGTACATTTGAATTTCATGTACGGATACGATCACTTCCTCAACGCACATGTAGGTCACTTAAAAAGTGGCACTGATCCTTGCTCGCCTTTGTCCGATGAAAGTGGCCACAGCTGTGCGTGCTCTGCCCAAGGTTGCGCAAGGGTATGCGGACGTTATGCATTCACACGGAGACGCTGGCCCCCTCCGACCCGCAGTGGGTTTGGGAGAAAAGATGGATGAGACGAACCCTGCAGGAACCTTGCTTCTTATTAGTGATGCTGGTAGCTTTTCGGCAAAAGTATATACAAGCCCCGGGATAGGTGAAAAATAACCAACGCAGTCGCCGACAGTAACCGACAGAGCGGAATTAGCAGTAACCATTCAGATTGAAATAAAATCGCTCTCTTTTCTTTGCAGTATGCATGTCTCAGGAAAGGATCTACGCAAATTCTTAAACAAAGCTGCAAAGACGCCATCCAGCCAGCCAGCCAGCCAGCCAATACTGCCGCTGTCTCAGCCGCTCCGCGTCACACCCCAAAGAGACCAAATAGGTTCATTGAATACTGGTACATCCGTTTTATTTTTTTGCATGAAAAAGAAAAATGGCCACGCCAGCTGCAGAACGGATGAGACAGGTCCACCTCGGTCTCGGTCCAGCTGGCTGCCATGCAGCCGCGTCCAAAGACGACACCGAGCTTGCGCAGCACCACCACGAGCAGAGGCTGCTCGCGCAGTGCCCGGCCGGCATCTGGCCGCACGGCTCGTACCGCGCGGCCTGCCCGCGGCCCATCCTGGTGGCCAGAGCGCACTGCCGGCAGCTGACGGCGCTGCACGGCGCCCTGGCCGCCGCCATCCACGACATTGTGCCGCGGTGGTGGCGGGACGAGGAGGCGGCGTTTCCGCGGCGCATGCCTCTGGGGGACGAGGAGGAGGCGTTGCTCAAGGTACGGGGAAAAGAAGAAGAAGAAGCCCATTGTAGACTTTTGGTGATGAAGAGATTGGTTGATTGAGAAAAATACAGTGGCTGGATGAGCAGCAAGATCTAGGCCGCGTACGCGAGTTTGCGGCGTGTCAGGGCTCGTGGCGCCCCGACTTCCTCGTCGAAGAGGTGCACGGCGCGGAGGGCACCACGGCCGAAAACTTTCGACTGACCGAGATCAACGCCCGCTTCTGCTTCAACGGCTTCATGCACATGGCGTACGGCAGCGCGGCGCTGGACTCGATGGGCGACGCGGGTCTCGTCGCCGCCACCGACGGCGCAGAGGCAAGATAATGACGACCCAAAACCCCACCAGTTCTTTTTCCCACAACTGCAGAAAAGAAGAACTCGAGGCTAACGTTTTTTCGTCGACAGCTCTTTGACGGCCTGCTGGAGCTCATCCAGCGCGACAAGCCCCTGCACCTGCTCAAGGGCGAGGAGCCCGGCATCGACATTGCCATGTTCATCCACGCCGTCTCGCGCCATCTCCCCGTCGCGCCGCGCCTCATCACGCCGTCCGACCTCCGTCTCGCGCGCTCCGCCGACGGCACCACGCTGCTCTGCTGCCTCACGACCTCCCCGACCGCTACCCTCCGCAGCGCTGCCGGCGAAGCCGTCGAGGAGATCCACCAGGTCGGCGTCGAGCTGCACCAGCACGAGCTGCGCGGCCTCGACCCGGCCGTCTGGCGGCTTCTCAGCCTGCGCTGCTTCAACGACATGCGCAGCGTGCTGCTCGTGCACGACAAGCGCCTGCTGGGCATCATCCTGCAAGAGCGGGCGGGCCTCGTCGCGCGCGGCGTGCTCACGCCCGCGCAAGGCATCGCGCTGGAGCGCGGCATCGCGCACACCATCCTCCCCGGGACTTCTGAGCTGCAGACGCTCCACGACAACGTGGACGTAAGACACGAGTACCTGCTCAAGCCGGTGCGGAGCGGCAAGGGCGCCGGCATCCTCTTTGGCGAGGACATGACGGCCGCGGCGTGGCGCGCCGCGCTCGCGGACCTGCGCGCGTCGCCGGCCGCGGGGCTGGTGGTGCAGCGGCGCGTCCGGCAGCACCGGTACGACGTGGTGCTGGGGAAGCACGGCGGGGTCGGGCACTACCCGCTCGTGGGCACGTATCACGTCGTCAACGGCCGGTATCTGGGCCTGGGCATCTGGCGCAGCAGCGGGGAGCGCATCTGCGCCGTGTCGAGCGGCGGTGCGTGGATGTGTTCTGTGATGCGTCGCTAAACTACGGAAACCCGCCCCCCCCGCCAGAGCCTGTCTTATCCACGGGAAAAATGTTTCATGATAGATTCACATTGTAAAATTCAAGGATAGATATAGAGCCGAGGATTAGATGTAGAAGCCGAATAAAGACTCCCGCACCCTTTCACCTCTCCCCAAACTCCCAAACGCCCCAAAACCAAAAAAAAACCCCAAAACTTGCTTTTCCCTTGCTGTTCAACGTAAATACCATCCATATCCAAGGCCTCTTTACCTTGTTGAGCCTGCGCCTATGCAGCAGGGCCCTGTGCCTATCCTGCCCGTACCTACCGGGGGGCCCTTGGGCGGCGGCGGCGACGTCCAACCTGGGAGGACCTGGCGAGCAGGGCTCCGGCTTCCTCGCGCACGATGGCGCTTCAGCCGAAAGCCGAGGGGGGGGACGGACAAGAGCAAGCGTAACTGCCCACGTCATGGCCCGTGGACCACGTGGCAGAGGGACATTTTTGCTGAGTGGTAGTTGCCCCGTTCCCTTTGTGATCGGTAAAGAGAGGGGGCATACTCGACCAACCAGGCAGTCTCAGTCTTCCTCGCTGATTTCGCTCTCGTCGTTGTGGCCGCCCTCTTCGTTGCTGTTGGCCAGGTCCTCAAAGGCAATCTCCATTTCCTTTTCCAGGTCCGCCTCCAGATCCACCATGCCGCCGTCATCTTCCTCCTCGTCCTCCTGCCCGCCCTCCGCTTCGACTCCGTCCTCGACGTCGTGTGCCGCTGTCGCTGCCGCGTGGCCGTTTTGCGAGTGGTTGACAGGACTCGGCAGCTTAAAGTCCATGTCGACCTCGTCGTCGCTCTCTCCATCCGCGTCGTCGGCTTCCGACTCGCGCTGGTTCATGTAGTCGTCGAACCGGCGCTGCGTCGGGAAGGCGGGCGAAAAGTCGTTGTGCTTGGCGGCGACGGCACGAGCGGGCGGGCCCTCAGGATACTCAATCATGAGGCCGCCATCGTCATCGTCGTCCTCGTCCTCGTCCTCATCCGTCTTCTTGGCCGCCTTGGGCTTCGCGGCCGGTAGCTGAACGGGTGCCGCGGCAACAGGCAGGGCGAGGTTCTTCGGAGGCTTCTTTTCGGCCTTGCGCTTCACCTGCGCGCTGCTCGCTGGCTTTGGTGCCGACGACGACGACGATACGGGCTTGCTGCTCTTCTGCCCTGGGCCCCGGACGTTGATGGATTCCTGCACAGGGTCCTCGACGTCGAGATGGGGGAAGCGGCGACTCAACTCCTCAGGACCGGCGCTGCCCGGCATGCGCGTGAGGTTCATGTTGAATGTCGAGTCGACCTTGTCGAGGACAAACGCCTGGCGGCCGGGGTCAAAGTACAGCACGTACTGGTCGTCGTCTGTGCTGCGGGGGCCCGAGTAGGCGTAGCTGTCGTCGTCGTCGGTGTACGTGAGGTCGTAGGAGGACGTCTTGCCGGGGACGGAGGGCTTTAAGCGCGCGCGCTCGGGGGCTTCTGTCGAGGAGAGGGCCGGCTTGTGGTTGTCTGCAGGAGGAGCGCGGTTAGCACACCGCGGTCAAGGGAGGCGCAGGATTCGGCGAGACGTACAGCGGACCCCGGTGAAGATTTCGTTGGACCCTGCGCCGGTCAGGCTGTCGCCGAGGATGACGGGGTATTTCCCCGCCACGGTCGGATCGATGAGACCGGCCATGGTGAAAATAGGGAGGCCGGGTATTACGGCTGAGGCTGCGCGTGGGAATCGAAGCCTGGGCCGCGGGAGGGAAGACTGCTGCTCGGTGGTGGTCTTAGCAATGTTTCGCGGGGTAGTAGTAGTCAGAAAGATGCAAGATGCAAGATGCCGAGGGAAGGGGGGGTAGATAAAGGTTCAAGATGGGACGAGGCCAGAGTGCGGGTACGGAGCCTCGTCTTGGAGTGACAACCTGTGGAGCGCGGGACAAGCGGCGGACAAAGTTTGGCTTAGCGCCCGCCAGCCACGGCGTTTCTTTCATGTCTATACAGTTGAAAGAAAAAAAACGAAAAAAAGAAAAAAACATACCAGATCGTGTCGTCAGTGTTGGAGTTTTCTGCCGTCGTCTTTGGTTCTGTCTCTTGCCTCGGTAGGCGTCCACGGCCAGCTACTTATAGCCTCGACACCTCGTACCGGTTCCTGTCGTGCATCCCCATTTTGCGCCGTGCGACCAATATTCGGCCAATGTTTGCTTCGTACTCGCTTGCCCCTCGTTACACTGCGATTTCATGACTCGCTTGCCGCGAACCCCTTGCTGTCGCACAGAAATACAGAATAACGCCGCCGAAGCAGACCAGTTACCAGACGCCCGGTTGGCTAAGTGGTATAGCGTCTCACTAGTACTGACTCTGGTGAAATGAGAAGATCATGAGTTCGATTCTCATACTGGGCATTGCTTTTTGTTTTGGTGTGGCCGTCATTGTCTAGGACCGCTGCTCAAGATACTTACTTTTTTGATTAAATTGATCAAGAATAAATGAACAATGGCGATGCGTTGTAGTAATTGAAATCCAAACAAGGTTGCCATTCTCGATATAGCCGTAGGGTAGCAGATCTTATCGGCGACCTTTTCGATCAAATGAATAGATTTGCCTACCTTGGTATATGTTAGCTGGCTAGAGGACATGTAGCTTTATTTTACCCGAAATAAATAGCCAATAGTGATGCCTTGTCGTAGTTGAAGTTCAAAAGCTTGTCATCCTCGACATGAGCCTATGCTAGCGGCTCTGTTCAGCAACCCTGTAGATCAAATGAATACAATAGATATCCAACGACGATGAATGTCTTGACAAAAGCAATTCACAACCGATAGACAATGGTGATGCCTTGCCGTAGTTAAAATCCAAACAAGTTCTCATCCTCGACATAACCCCACGCTACCAGCACTCGTCAGCATCATCATCATCATCATCATCATCAACCTACACAAAATCATCTCAACGTACCTTTCAGCGCCGGCAGCGCCGGTTTCTGAATCATCGCCGGCGGTCCACACAGCAGCGCCACCGCGTCCTCGCCCGGCGGAAACAGCGCCTTCTTCATCACCGCCTCGTCCACGTGGCCCGTCAGCCCGTCCCAGTCCTCCGCCCCGTCCGGATGGCTCAGCACATGCGTGATCCGCAGCTGGCCCTTGGACTGCTTCTCCCACTCGTCCAGCTCGTCTATCGAGATTTGTGTTCGATTATGGCGCTGTGGTGATGTGCCCTTGCCGTCGTTTTCTTTCAGATTCGAAATGTACTTGTTTTCATGCTGGAGCCCGCGCAAGAGCGTCAGCTCTTGGGGAGAGTACAAACGCTCCAAACGTTCCGCCTCGGTTTCCTTTTCCGTCTCTGCATTATCTTCACCGTTTTTCCTTTTCCCGTCATTACTGCCTTTTTCTGCTGCCTCCCCTGTGGCATAGGCGTCGTGATGCTTGTCCTTGTCTGAATCGCGTCGCCATTCGTGCTCTTGCTTCGATTCCTTTTCTACCCTCTCCTTCTTCTCCTTCTTCTCGCGTTCAATGTTTGCCGGCCACTTTTGCTTGTTTTTGATCCAATCCTCGGTGGTGTCAATGACATATCGCCAGCCCAGCGATCTGTTTTCGGGATGTCGAAGATGCAGGTCCTAGTATTATTTAGCGCATACCCTTGCTGCGTTCCAGCGCGACCTACCGGCTCGTGCTCAATCACATCACGAAAGTTGACCAACTGGCCAGCAGTCTCCTCGTCTGAGAGCTCTCTTCTCAGTGCCCGTGCATTTTTAATGTCGGCAACATAATCCCCATCATGGGCCAGTCCCGGAACCCGATTCCACTTGTTGCGGAATCCGACGCGGTGTTGGTGCCCAGCACCCCAGTCAGGTTCGTTGGCAATCTCCTCTTGAGACGATCCGGGGTGGTTTTGAACTTGGACCACCCAAGATTTGTGGGCAGTCATGTTGGTTGTGATGGTGTGGCAGCCCTTGTGTGATTCTCTACAGCCTGCTGTTGCAGCTAATCGTCCTCTCCTTCAAGTACAATTGAATCCTTTAAACCTTGGGGAACTTGGGCTACTGCTTCTCTGTTTTTATATTTTTCTTACAAATAACCTTACTCGCGTTGGGTTACCGGCGGGAACTCTCAAAGCCGAAGCATCTCCAGGAGAAGACGTCGAGTGGGGAAATGAGACGTCATGGTCTACCCATGACGACACTAAGATCAGAATCCGTCACCAACACAGCCAACGCCAAAGGCCCAGAGCCCTGAGAGCTGCTGTCGGGGCCCCCTCAAGAGCCTCTGCCACAGCCAGCCCGGGCGCTGTTACGGAGGCTCTTGCATTTACGAATAGTGTCAAGGCGGTTGAATGTAATTGGCAGACTTGAGCTCGTCGATTGAGGCCTGGGGCGCTAGGATGGCTCGGCATAGGCCACTGCGTATTTCGGCATTCGAAGATGGCGGGCAGCGTTCTCTTAAGTGTCAATTTTTACTTCAATAGTACAAATGACAGGTGGCGCTACTCGATCCAAACAGCCCGACAACAAGACCGCTGTCGTGAAACTTGGTCATACTTTTGACTGGACCGCCTTTGTCCGCTACCGAGCTTGGGCATGTAAGCCAGCAAAAGCAAAAACATGGGATGATCAAAAAGCAAGCGCGCCTCCCGACGGGTGATCGCACATGCTTGCTTGCTTTTGCCATTTCTGGCTAGTAATGTTGAAAAAGCTCAGAAAAGTGTTCTTTGGAATGAGCCTTGTCCCTTTGATGAATGAACATGATCTGCAAGTGATGAGAGGAAGCTTGGCAATTTTCCACCTTCGAGTCACAAAAGTCGTTGGGCCGGGGGTGCCCGTTCCCATCACAATTGACAGAAAACGCCACATCAGGGCAAAAGCCGTGCCTTGCTCCCGCGCATGCAGTCATTGCTTCTTCCCACAGTCGATTACTTCCCCGAGGGTCCCCCAAAAGAAAGCAAAAAGCCATCGCTTCTTGCCGGATCAATCGCAAGTTGGGACGAGAAACAGGTATTTACAGAGCGCCACAGTAAAGTAAATAAACCCCGCGTGACGCAAAAAAGTCGGCCGTTTGGGACGCCAAAGCGCACACACACCTCGGAGCCGTTGGAATTCTTAAAACAGGCGTTGGATGTGAGCCAGCGCCAGGGTCACCAGTGCCTCTGAGTGACACCGAGGTGAGACAGCGCCCACAACAAGGGAGGAGGCAAGGGCCGTCCCGGTGTGAAAGAGAAGGGGGCTGCGTGGCGCCGGTGTACGTGACGGGGGTATATTTTGTAGCAGCTATTCTTGTATGAAAGTTGAAATGCATCACACTTTTCCGGGCAGTGTCCTTGTTCATGACCCGTTGGCGATCGATGTTACTAGCCAAGTCAGTCAGCAGACAGACAAAAGCAACAAAGGCGCGATGGGCCTCCAGGAAGAAGCAACTACATGACGCATTGCAATATGGAATAATATAAACGAAACAACAAGCGTTCAAAATGGGCGCGATGGCAGCACTTCCGTCGCCATCGGAAATGCATCCTGGCATTGTAAGCTGTCTGTCTATTGACAGCCAATCGCTTCCCCTTGCCAGCCAAGCTGTCTGCGACATGGTAAAATCGCCCACCAAACTAAACTCCGGATCTCTCTTTTCCCGATTTTGGCTCGAGACATCAGCCTACTGCTAGCCTGCTCGCTTTTTCTCATCACATTCGCAATCTGCCCCCCTGCTCCGTCACACTGCCCTCCCCTCCGCCGAACGCCGCATCCAGCATCCCGCGTACCCGGGGCCAGGGGGTCCCCCAGCGAGAGGCTTTGCACGTCCAACTGGTCTTAAATTAGCAATCGGCGTTCGTGACAGCGCACTGAAACAACCTGCGAAGAGCGGCGCATGGGTACGCAAGTGCCCTGGGCCGGCAACCACATCGTCCCATCTCATCTGTTAGGAACGTTGAAAATGACTGAACTTTACATGCCAACTGCGAAAAAAGTCATTGGCAACAACGCAACAGAACGCCCTGCGCCCCCGTCGAACTGACTAGTTGGCTAGTGGCGGATAGCCTAGCTCCCGCCCGCGAGGCTACTTTGCTCTAGTACGCCATTCAAAAGTGACAAATCGAGTAACGCGACAGTCCTTGCATACCGCCGACGCCAAACTTGTGCCGCTTTCTTTGGCAGGATGCACGACATGTGTCGTTATCCGACCCTGTGCTACTGCCCCGTGCTTCTGGTCGGCGGTTGGCTCGGCGCCCATCAGTCTTTGACTGAAGGAGAACACGTTAGATACTCACAGTCCAATCGAGCTGAATAGACCAGACCGCACTAGATACCCAACAAGTTCCTCTCATTGGCCCAATATGCACATGTGCGGCATTATTTCCTGTGCGCCGCTCATCATTTCATGCCCGCGCTCCCAAGCTTCGGGGCGGGTTGAGGGGGTCTGTGTAATTCCGTGACCTTGTCGGAACCTTCAGCCGCCCGCCCACCCGCCTCCAAAGCCTAAAGAGCAGCCCAAAAACAAAGAGGCCGTCGTCGGGCGAAGAAGCGACGGGCAAGAAGTGCTGGTGCCCGGTTTTCTTGCAGAAGAAAAAGAAACGTGATTACCCAGCGTCGACTTGGTATGACGCCCACAACGGGAGACGGGCGGCCCAGCGGAAGAAGCAAGCAAGCAAACGTACGTGTGTAAGTCGCTAGGGAAAGAGAGCCCAGCTAGCGATGGGATGGGTGACAGACGTCTTCCTCTGCTTGGCCCAGCGATCAACGCTAATAAAGCGGAAGAGGCTCGAGCCGTGTCGCTGTGTGGCGCGCGCGACGCTCGTCCGTCCCCCACTGTCATTCTTCTCCCAGCCAGACGTTTCTGTGCTGGAGTCACTGCCTAACCGGCTGGCAGCTGATGGGCTTTCTGCTCTCCTGCGTCCCTCGGCTGGCAGGCATGTCCTTGTCCGGGGCCTGATGAGCAACCCATATTGCTTCTTCCAGCGCTAAATGGAGTGCGCCCTTGTCGACTCTCAGACATTTCCCACTTTTGCTTTTGGCTGCGGGAACAAGCCTTGTTTGTCTAGCCGCGGGCGAATGAACACAAAAAAGAAACCGTTTGTCTTGAACTAGCCGGGCATCCCTGGCGGCCCAACCTAGATGTGCATCTCATTTCACAACCGAGTAATTGCTTTCCCTGGCGGCGCACCTATATAACAGGGCCCATCCCTACCTCGTCTCGGGCGAGACTGGATTTTTTTTGTTGGCATTTCCGTATAATACGCGACACCTACAATACCGACATGGAATCCCTCACGATAACGATACACTCACCACCCAGGACGCCAGACACGACGGCGATGGTAGACGTGAATCAGGATGTTTACGCGAACGAGGTTCTGGGCTTGGGGCCCGGCATTACAGAAGACGCCATCGACGCCGACTTGGTCGCCAAAGCCAACTCGCTAGGCATCGCCGCCTCTACTTTACAGAAACGCAGCACATCGAGCGCATTGTCTTCGTCCACGTCTAGCTCCGCCGTGGACCAGACATTCTCAGCAACCTCTTCGTCAATGCCCGCCACACCCCACTCGTCTATTTTTGGAAGATCGAGCACCGACCTGGCGTGCAGCGGCGCGACCGGCTTTGGGCAGTACGACCACTTCATCACGGCCGTGGATGCGCCGCTGGAGCAAGTGCGCCTCCGCAAAGGGTCGCTCCCGGTTGTCAACACATCGGCACAAAGCGTCTTCAGCTTCAGCACCAACAAGAGTTTCTCGAGCGTCAAATCGGGGTTCAAGCCACGGTCGTGGTGGAAGAAAAAGTCTGACGCTTCGCAGTGAGTTGCGCCAACCGTCGTAGTGTAGTCGCACCATGCTAACATGACGTGATAGGTCATGCCATGGCTGTCACAGTTCTGCTGGCAAAATGATGGCCCTGTACGGGCTTCCATGTAACCACACATATTGCTCCGACTGCTTGAGATACTTTGTGAGCCAGGCTTGCTCCAACGAAGCGAGTATGCCTCCTCGCTGCTGCTCTCAGGCCTTTCCGAGCCGGGTTTTAAAAGAAGCGCTGGACCGCGATACACAACAAACCTTTTTAAAAGCGCTCGCCCATTTCAGCACACCAAAATATGCCCGGATATACTGTCCCAACAGAAAATGCGGCGAATTCATCAACCCCCG
Source organism: Samsoniella hepiali (assembly GCA_001455915.2). Taxonomy (NCBI): domain Eukaryota; kingdom Fungi; phylum Ascomycota; class Sordariomycetes; order Hypocreales; family Cordycipitaceae; genus Samsoniella; species Samsoniella hepiali. Next base: position 532,729 of record LNDK02000006.1, on the reverse strand, counting down.
CCAAGTCACTGATCACAAGCACCCGTTTGATGTGACATGCCAACATTGCCTGACCCGCGCATGTCGAATGTGCAAGGAAAGCTCGCACGCCATTGGTATCGATTGCCCGGAAGACTGGGAACTCGAAGCGGTCAAGAAGATGGGACAGAGCACCAGCTGGAAGCGATGCTACAGCTGCCACAACCTAGTCAACCTTCCGAAGGGCCGCACACACATGACTTGTCGATGCAAGGAGGAGCTGTGCCACATCTGCGGCGGGGTTTGGGACTCTACGACGGGGTGCCCCAACCTATGCGGCGACGAAGCCGTGCTCGAAAAGCGACGGTCAGGCCTGTCCTGCGCATCATCCGAGGGCCAAGACGAGGCCGCGGAACAGGCCACAGCGCGGAGACAAGTAGAGAAGCGCGATGCCGAGCGACGATCACAACGGAGCCAAGAGGTGCAAGACCTCGTCAGCAAGCAGACGCTCGAGCTCAGCCGCTTCTGCGCCTTTTCCACGCGCACACGCAACTCGATGGAGGCGCGCCACGCGACGGCGAAACTTGCGCTCCTCGAGCGGCACGTCGACGAAGAGGACGCGCTGCGGGACAAGCACAGCAAGGCGACGGCCGCGCTCGAAGACCGGCAGATTGCGGCGGAGATGGAGCTGCGCGCCACGCTGGAGCAGACGCAGCGGAGCGTCAACCTGCGTCTGAAGCACATGGAGGCGTACTGCCAGGGCCGCCAGCCACGCCAGCCGGAGGCGGAGGCGGCGAGCCGCGTCGTGACGGAGAAGAACCTCAAGGAGCTGGGCCAGCAGTACACGCTGCGCGACGGCATGGAGCGCCAGCACCAGGCCAAGATCAACGTCATGCGCGAGCGCCAGGCCAAGCGCATGGAGGAGCTGCTGGACCGCCACGAGGCGGAGAGCGAGGCGCTGGCGGGCGCGCAGCGCGCTGAGAAGAGCGCGCTGGCCGCGAGGCGCGCGACGGAGACGGAGACGGCGACGGACACGCTGCGCATGCTCCAGATCAGGCTGAATGCGCGCTGGAGCCTGCAGCTGGACGTGCTGTGCAGGGAGCGCGAGGAGATCGAGGGCCTCAAGTTTGGGGCGGTGCCGACGCCGGCGTGGCCGCAGGAGCAGGTTTACGGCGAGCAATCAAGTCTATGATTTTCTCTTTTGTTTCATTCTTGGGTTTGTAGGAGGCGGGTTCTTCTCTGGTTTCTTGTACAATTTTCCCTCCCTTTTTCTTCTCTTTTTTTTTCTTGCGTTTTTACATCTCGACAAGCCACGGCGGCATATTTTCCTTTTGTATGGCAGGGCCTCTCAATTTTTCTCTTCTCTGTTTTATTCTTTACTTTCTACTATTTATTCCGACCTTGCTACTTCTTTTCTTTTTCATTTGTCGGTTTATTTTGCTACCTGTCGAAACCAAGCCTGCGGTTTCCGTTGGCACTGGCAGTGGGCATCAAGATTGCAGAAACTTGCATCTCAACACTATATAGATGAGACAGCACAACAGGCTCTAGCCAACTGGGCACGGCCTATTCATAAATCAACTCTATTCAAAGCCCATTATTATCGCTTCTACTTTGCTATCGTCGTGATGGATCGGATGGACGCGTTGCCGGGTACAGCGGAGAACAGGGGTTTACGTGTGGTGACGACGAATGCAACGCTACTCAGGGGTAGGTTTTTGTCCTCATGGGCCAAGGATCATCCTGCGCACCCAAAGGCTTGTTCGTAATACGGCCGGGGCGGAAGCGGGGAAGAGAGCGAGCAACAAGAACCTTCATCAGGGGTTGCTTGACCCAGTTGCCTATTTTCTGTTAAAAAGCCGGCGCCAGATCGACGGCGGTGGCGCAGCCAGTGGATTCGCGATGTCGGTTTTTGGTGTGTCGGGGATGTTTCTTACGTACAGTTGTGGAAATTCAATTGAGCAGGAAACATCCAATTACGAACCTCTGCTTGCAAGGCGGCTCGTCGCAGTGAGACAGGATAATGGGCACGGCAAGGTGCGGTACCAAACCTGTTTTTGCGTGACGTGGAAACGGGCGCAACGATGGTTGGTTTCTGCCATGTCTTGCAGCGCCCGCCTCCTCGGAAGCAACCCCCGCCAGCTCATTACTATTTGCAGGCTATGCCTATGGCGATGACCAAGTTGCTGTTTGTTTGCTCATGTTTCCCTGTGGCTAGCCGCGGATCGCCGAATCGGTCGGTAGTAGGTTGACCGGCGTCGTGAAGAATAATAAAGGGCCCGGGCTGAACTCCAAGTTGGCAATTTGGCACGCATGCATGTGGCGGCCGTCGTTCAAAGGGAGATTGGAGCGCCATAAAATACGGAGTAAGCCCTGAAGAAAAAAGACATCGGTGGCTTCTGTGCTAATGTGGGCGCGACAGGGTTTCTTTTCGTTCCTTTTTGTTTGGGGCAGTGGAGAATCGACGGGCTGCAAAACGCGGCTGCAGGTGGCGCTGTGCGTTTTTGATGGCAAAACGGATATTAAGTGCTGGTTGCACAAAGAAGAAGGAAATGAACCATCACGATGCCGTTCACAACACAGTGCATAACACGTACAGTTTGGCTGCGACTTGTTTACTGTGCGCCGTTTGCTCTGACGGCTGTCACCTGTGACCTGCCAGCTGCCAGCCACGACCACAGCGTACGGTTTATGCAACCTCTTTTTCTTTTTTTGCTTCTTCCATGTCAAGGCGTAAACAACAATCCTTGTACCATTTGCGCTGCGTCAGTTCATTCGCCCGCATCGCTCCGATGTCTTTTTGCAAAAGCAAAAAAGAGTAAAGAACCCTGTCGATTTTTTAGACTTCATGACTCTCCCAGCGGCATTAACACATTGGCCGATCGCCACAATGCAACAGAGTCTGGGCGCAACCGCACATGACGAACTGATTCAAACGAAAAAAAGCAAAAACGAACCATGCCCGTATCATTTATGCAACCGCAACAGCCTCAATTGTGAACGGGCGGCCCTTGACCCGGCGGCCAACGACACGCCGCGGGCCGAGACATGGCCGAGCCAAGCTTCAACATCTTCGAGCTAACAAGTAGCCAAGTTGCCAAGTAGCCCTCGGTCTGTGATCCTGGTTTGCGCTGAGATGTGAGCCGACCAACAAAAGGACCCAGTTTGAGAATATTACGTTGCATATTATGTCCTTTGCCCGAGCTTGTTTCTCGCCGGATGCTGGAGAGATCTTATCCAATATCAAACAGGGCATACGGAATAATAAGATATGGTAATAATCCTGACCCTCCCGCTGCGTCGCTCTGTCATTAACATGGTCTCTCTCAAAAGCAGAAAACTCGGTACGCCCACCACCCCCGCCCCATGGTGTTAGCGGCGGGCGACTGACCCCGGCCCCTGCGCTCTCTTTGGCTCCTTGGTTTCTCGTCAGCTACCGAATGGGAATGGAAAGACAGCTCGGCTTTGGACCAAGCTCCCCAGAGCCTAGCCATGTCTAGTTACGACGACGTTGACAGTCTCCCGCTTGAGGGGCCAGCGTTTCGCGCCATCCCTTTATTTTGCGTCCCGTCTCCAGACGTCGACCGCCCGGAGCTGCACAATGATAATCAAGAGAACGCGGGACGGCGGGGCGGGGGCCTCATTTGCTCTAGCCGCAGAAGCGGAAATTCAGAGTGTGGTCGACCAGCCATGTCGAGACTGGCCGTGATCCCACGCCCCCCCTCCCCCTGCTTTATTCACATGCAGCTGATTGTGACCAGTAGGGGGCAGCATTGGTCCAAACTACTGCTTTCGCTCAGCACCCTGTTGTCACCTCGCTAGGCTGCTACATGATGCATGCTTGCGGGCTACTGCAGCCTTTTGTCGAAAAATCCCGGCCGCATGGTCCATCCTCCACCCAAGGAAAAATACCCCTGCCGACCGCGCCGCCGATCCTTGCCCCAGCCCTTTTACGCCCCCTGCTTGTTCTTCTTTGGGCTGCTGTCGATGCTGTGTTGCGCTGGTGGGAAGTGTTCAAATGGGCTCTAGACCCAGCCCGCGCCGATTTATTAAGCTTGCTGCAGGCCATCGTCTCTGCTCTTCCCCATCTCTCCGTTCTTCAGAAATCTCCAACTGCGTCTACATTCCTTTTTTCTTCTCGTAGCCTTCCTTCCTTTCTTCTTTCGTTGGGTCTCGCCGCTGCATCGACGTTACAGGGGTTTTCGTTTTGTTCATCGTCTTCCGTCTCCGCTTGGTACCAGCCTCCAGGGTCTCAATCTGCCCTTTGAAACACGATTCGCACCCACAGCCGACAACTACCAGCCGACAACTATCAGCCGACAATACCAGCCAGCCAACCAGCCAGCCAACCAGCCACTTGACTGTTGAGCGGACACCTCGAGACGGCTGCTGCTCTCTCTCGGCTGGATATAAGACTCTGGCTATTTGTACTGCTCCCACGCCTAGAGCTGAAATTTAATTTTCCCTCATTTAGTATTGCGCCCCTGGTCGCTTTGGCGTTGAATGAGCTCATAGAGTTTTGCGCCAAGTCGGCCCATCCTCGACGTCCGTGCCACAATCCACGACATCACAGACATTAGGATAATCGACGCGGCCCTGTAAATCTACCGGGCTCATCCCCAGTCCGCCGTGAAAATGGTCAGCCCGGCTGCACCCCTCTCCATCATTATTGAGTCCAAAACCTCATCGACAGCATCATGGGACAGCATGCACCCCTCGCCGTTGGCTTCGCATCCTTTCCGGATCCCCACGCCCAGCTTTACTGACCTCGACATCCCACAAGAGCTGCAATATTCTTCACGTCCTCTGTCCGTCGCCTGTACCCGCACAAGCTATCTCGGGGGCGATTTACACGATACCATGGGCTATGCCCGAAATACCCGCCGCCGTCGCAGTCGCGATGATGTGGCTGCTCTCATAGAGTTTTTAAAGACGCATGAGCCACCTGCTGATAACTTCATGTCGCAGCCTTACAGCGAAGAAGACGAGCGCGGCAGATGGGACAAGCTCAAGGTCATGGGAAAGAGGAGGAGCAAGTCCATGAGCAGGGCCCCAGCTCCGCTGCGGCTGCCGGACTCTGCTGTTGCTGGCGTCACCACCGGTGGCCATCGTCATATTGCCATTTCTATTCCTCTCGATGCCTCTCACTTTGGTGACACCCCCAAGTCCCAGTATCCCGTCTTTGACAAGGACATTCAACCTCCGATACCGCCCCTCCCCGAGTCGGTTCGCACCTTCAAGAACGAAAAGGGCGTCGTCACAGTCCTCAGACCCCTTTCCCCGAGCCAACACTCCAACAGCGTGCCAGCCAGCCCGGCTTCGCCTCGCCGCTTCGACAGAGACTACCCTCCACAGCTACTACGAAACCGTCGCATAATACCCCCTTCGCCTCCTCCTTCCTCTCCTACGAGATCTGAGCAATGGCCTCTGGTCCACAACGAGTTGGCAGCGTCTTCCGACGCCCAGCAATCCGCAACTTCCTACGATACGAACGAAGAGACTCGTTCCAACACCGCCCCACGACAGACATCTGAGTTTGTCCGCGCAGCGTATCCGACGCGCGGGTCAAGCATGGCTGCCGCTCCGCGAATTAAGCATCATCACGCATCCTCCATTGACGAAGTCATTGCCAAAGAAGAACCATATAATAGAAACCCTTCACCCATGCCACGCGAGGGAACAGTGCGCCGCAGCGCCGAAAGACGCGTGGGACGCCCACCAGTATCCTTGGCAACATCGCCTGTTGCGCGAAAATCCACTTCCAGTTTACGGTCGGAATGGAAGGCGGACAAAGAAGCTACAGTCAGGCAACCGAAAGTCACTCAAATAACGGACAGCCCTGTCATTCCTCGTGCCGAGTCTCCTTCGCCCCCTGCAAGCCTGATGTCGGTCAAGAGCCGCCGCGAAAAGGTGCGCGACAAGAAGCTCCGAGATATTGCAGCGGCGCGAAGCTCGAAGCTGGGCCGTAGCCCGTCGACTACAACTGTCAAGGGCGCCGATCAGCCCACCCAAGCCAAGGTCGAAGGCAAGTCTGCTCCCACAACCGATGCTCAGACTGGACCAAAACTGTCTACCATCATGGTGGTTGTCGACCTGAAGCCGGACGGCGAGACAGCCAACAACGAATCTTCTGCCGCTAAAAAGAACGACGCCGAACCCGTCGTTGAGATGTTGCCCGAGTCCGGCACGAAGCTCCCCACGCCGCCCACATCGACCGAGACGTCGCCCTTGCAAAAACACGGCTTCGACACGCGCACGTCTCTAACCCGCCGTCGCGAGTGGCAGACCGGCCGCGAGCACGAGCGCAAGAAGCGTGAGGCCAACGCCATCGCCAAGGCGCAGCTCCGCCAGCTCGCCGCCGCGTCTGGCACCCCCGGCAGCCGGGCCATTACCGACCCCGAGTGCGACAGCCTGCAGCTCTACGACGCCTACCGCGAGCAGCGCCTACGCGACATTGAGAGCCGCGTCCGCCGCCTCGAGCGCAGCGGCGACGTCTGGCTGCGCGCCCTCATCCCCATGCTCGAGGACGTCAACAAGAGCAGCACCAGCAGCCGCGCCGTCACCCCGTCCCGCCGACAGAGCATCGCCAGGGACGACGAGAGCAACCCCCGCGACTGGGCCTCGGACGACGAGACGACGGCCACCAGCGCGGACCGCCTCGGCCGCGCCGCACAGCGCCGGCAGCTCATCCGCCGCGCGAGCCTCTCGCGGGAACGCATGCTCGAGGAGCTGATGCGCCGCGAGGCGCTCGACAACGACAACGAGGAGGCGCAGCACCTCGACGTCAGCGGCATGGGCTGCATCGAGCCTCTGATGCGCGAGCTCGCCAGCGGACATGCGGGGGAGAGGAGCACGCCTCCCAAGGTGCGTTTCCAGACGACGTCGCCGCGGAAGGTGTCGGAGAATGTGCCGCCTATTCCGCTGCGTCTGAGACCTGTCAGCAGCGGTATGAGGGCGTAGTGGAAGCTCCCTTTTTTTATTGCATTTTCTTGGCGAGGAAAGAAGGGGGGAAAACATCATTCTTTTATTTCCTATTTTTTGTTCTACTAGCGATATATACCTCTCTCCCCCAGACATTTTTTCCGTCTCTCTGTCTTTTTTTATTGTTGCATACATTTTCCTCCTGGTTCATACCAATGAGCAAGATGAACAAGGAATAAGAAAGAAATTAATATTATATTGCCACGATAGCCTGCCTACATCACGGCGTGACCTTGAACACATTGTGAAACCCTTTTTGACATTGGTTGAATAATTGTGTATATGTATTATATAGCTCAGCATTGTCAAAAAAAAATATAATGCTATACTCTTTAAACTTTTTTTTTTTGATCGCCTTGCTGTCAAGACCTGCTTGCTCTACCACCTCTCTCCCTCCATCTCTCCATCTTTTCTCCCTTGGCCACGTAGTGTGTCTTGGTTTATTATAGCTGCACCTCCTGGAAAGAATCACCATCCGCGTTCGAAGCCGGTTTCTTCGCCCCCTTGCCCTCTCCCTCTCCCTTGTCCTTGCCACCATCCTCCTCACCCTCATCCTCTGCCGCTAGGGACGCTTTGCTCCCCGACGGGCGCAGCGCCAGTTTCTGGCCGTCCTTGTCCTCGAGACGCATCTTTTGCTCCTCGTCGTGTGACGCGCGACGCGCCTTTGGTTCCACGTCTTGCTTTTCCCCGTCCGCCGTGGGTTCTTCCTCGTGCAGTACAGTGTCCTCGTGGCCTTCCACCACGCTCTCTTCCTCCTCGTCTTCCTGCTCCTCCTCCTCATCCTTGGAGGCACTCTCGGGCTGGGCCGGAGGTGGCGGCGGCGAGTTCTTCTGCGGTAGGGCCGGCGGCGGCGGCGTCGACGTCGGCGTGGCCTCGCTCGGGGGCCCGGGCCGCATGGCGTCGAGGTAAAACTTGGTCACGCCGAGGATGCGGCCATTCTTCTCGCAGGCCTCGACCCACTCGGGCCGGACGACGGGTATGTTGTTTTCGACGGCCTTTTCCCATGAGGTGCCGCGGCCCTCGGTCGTGACAAAGTGCGTCGTGTCGATGCGCACGCCGTCGACAATCTTGGCGCCGATGCGCTCGACCGCCTGCGCGAGCGCCTCCCGGGCGGCGGCCGGCAGGAAGCCCGCCGTGATGGTGATGCCCGAGAGGTCCGTCATCTTGTGCGTGCGCACGGCGACTTTCTCGCTCTGGCGCGTGCCCGCGCTCGTCCGCAGCACCAGGTGGAACGTGTACTCGGTGTCGACGGCGAGGCCGCTAATCTTGGTGCTGTGCATCTGCAGCGGCCGCGGGATGTTGCCCGCCTTCTGCCCGTTGCGGTAGAGCGTCAGGCTCGACAGGTCGGCCGTCGCGAGCGCGACGGGGTCCCACTCGAGCACGACCGACGTCTGCGTCGCGTTGCGGCAGCGCAGCACCGGCGTCGAGGGCTCCGCGGCGCCAAAGGCGGCGTGGATGCGCTCCTGCAGCTCCCGGAACCTGGCCTCCTCGGCCGACTCCTCGGCCGCGTTTTGCGAGACGTTGATGTCGACGATGCTGCCCGAGGAAATGTTGGGCGGCAGGAGGATGGAGGGGAACTCGATCTGTGGGGGGGTGAGTAGGGTCGTTAGCTGCGGTTCGTGGGGCAAGGCGCTGTACATTGGTAATTCCGATGCCATTGGGGGATGCAAAGGCGTAGGATGCGAATTAAAGCTTACAAGGCGCTTGTCAGGCGTCAGGAGCACCGTGACGCCGGCGTCGACCTTGCCGACTGTCAGGGACACGAGCATCGCTGCTGGGTGCCTGGCTGTACGGCGCAGAAGTGTGTTGCGATTCGCAGCTCAATAGAATTGCTTGTCGAGCCTTCAGGACTGTATTCGTCGTATTTAGGGAGGCTCTTTGCGTTTTCGAGAGTAGAAAGCTTGTGTGGTGTCGTGCGCGTCGGGGTGGCTGTGTTGGTGAATATGGAGAGAAGCTGGGCTGCTGCGTGGCCAGCTCGGCGGAGCTGGGGTGAAGCTCAGAGAGTGGACAGGTGCAGGGGCTTGATGTGCAAGTTGCAGTATCAATTCACACTTTTGGACAACAATAGTATTATCGCCATAATCTACTACAATCGATTAGTTATCCCATCAACTGTTTTTCTTGCCTACAAATATTTTCTGATCTGGCCAATTGTGCCGTCATCGCTGTACAACGCGCGCCCCTGTCTACTACTGATAATGCGTCACGTGACTCACGATGCAGATGAGCTGCTTCATGATGGATAGTGGCTGGCCAGTTACGACTAATCATTACTTTTTCGCTCCATCTGGGGCTATTGAATAGCATCCAGTATCTAAAAACGCTTATCTGCGATAGAGTGGTTGGTGTGCAGCCTTGCGTCCGCTCCTCATAATCACTAGTCGCAGGCACTTCTGATGCAGGGGTTCAAGTATATATTGCGGATGTAGGTACAGTCAATCTCGTCGTTACAAAGATGCTTCGCGTCCAGGGAGTCCACGCTTACTTCACATGCTCGGATACCTCAGACGCTTACAGCTCCTGATTATCATAGGCATTCCACTCAGACCAGCCCTTGGTCTCGCCGGGCAGCTTGATGGCCTTCCACTCGGCCTCCGTGACGTGGTTCCATTCATCGACCGGAATCCAGCCAATGTAGGCGCGGTCGCCAAATCCACCAACCCAGTACACCTTGGTAACGACCATGCGCGTCCAGTCGCTCGTGTGGATGTGGTTGCCCGGCAGCCAGTACTTGCTGTCTGGGTGCTTGGCGAGGTAGCACGCCTTGAGCTTCTCCGTCTGGGCCTCGTCGGCGTTGAAGGGCTCCAGGTAGCCAAAGAGCGCGAAGCGCGCCAGGTTGTCGGCCGAGTACGGCACCGTGTCCGGGATGCTGGGGTCCGCCGAGTTGGGCGGGACGTCGTCGCCGCTGCTGCGGCCGAGGAAGGGCAGGAAGGACAGGGCACGCTTCACGACGCCGATGCGCTTGGCGGGCGGGTACGGCGGCACCCACTGCATCGAGACGGTAATGTTGGAGCCGGCCTGCACGTTGCGGAACGTGGTGCCAATCTTGAGCTCCAGAATGGTCGGGTTGCCCACGTCCTCGCAGTCGGCGACGTAGTCGACCAGGCCGATGGGCTGGCCCTCGACGCCATTGTCGGCGAGCGTGCTGCGGCGCGACGACGACGACGACGACGACGACTTCTTGTCCTGGAAGACGGTGGAAAAGGTGGCGAGCTTGCTCAGGCCCAGGATGCGGCGGCCCATGACGGCCGACTCGTAGCTCGTCGGGATGCGGTGGCCGGCAGCCGCGGCAGGCGGCAGGTCGTCGTTGCTGCCCATGGCATGCTGGTTGGTGGCCGCGGCCGCGGCCGTGGTGCCAATGATGGCGAGGGCGGAGGAGAGCTTCATGGTTGGATGAACGTGAGGGAGATGAACGGCTCCGCGGCTAACTTGAAACCGAGAAAACAGGCAAGGGTGACGGTGAAGGGTGTCTGTGTGTCAGACCTGAAGCTTGGTCGGCAGTCCCCCCCTGGCTTATATATATACTGATGAAGGAGAAAAAAAGCCGCAAGGTACCGAGGGCATGCCAAGCAGTGGCGTGACAATTTTTTTTGCAAAGAGAGAGGGGAAACCGTTCGGCGGTTAGGAAGGGTCCCCTCGGTCCAAATGTAACCCCCCTCGGGACCCAGTCACTGGTAAGGGCAGGTGATACTGGTGTGGAGTCACTCCAGCTCTACGCTGATTGATAAGATTAGATCAGACCGTTACAAACTGCCCACCCTACACACACCCGGGCAAATGCGGGAAAAGGAAATGTTGACAGAACACGAGGCGCTGCGCGGTATTTTTGACGAATAATGAATATTCTGGTGGACCTGCAGCAACTATTGCCTTTTCTAGAGATTATCAGGCGGCTTTCTTAGTCAACAGCGTCGCGGTCGCATGGGTGGATTGCTGCAATACATGTGCTAGTATTGCGTCGGACTCAGGTTCGGGCCTCCGACAGCTGGCAAATGAAAAGGCCGCTACTGGTTTACACTCTTATCAAAGGTTGCTAAAACAACGCATGAGATTGGCGAAGCAACTATAGAATATCAAACAATACTATATTATATATTGACATGTAGAGCAAAATCTCAGCTACGTCAGATCCACAAAGCAATCATCGTCATGTCCAGTTCCAACAAAAATTACATCGTCGTCGTCGTCGGCGTCCCCCATGACGACGTCATCCATAACCGGCGAAACTCTTGCATCGCTAAAGACAACACTGCCTGTCCCCGAAGAATCTGAGTCGTCGTCAATAATCATCACGTCATCCTCACGCATGCGGCTGCTACCTACACCATCCTCTTTCAGGAGCCACTCGTGCAGGTGCTTATACAGCACGTACACCGTGTTCGGCGGGAACGCATTGCCAATCTGCCGTCGGATCTTGGTCTTTGTGCCCACGAAACGGTGCCTCTTCGGGAAGCCCTGCAGGCACGCCAGCTCCCGCAGGGTAAAGTCGCGCCCCCCGCTCGGGTGGTACGCATTCGCCCCGCCGGTCGTAATGGTCCGGCCGAGGGTATTGGCATCCCATCTTGGCAGCGGCGGAGAAAACGACTTTACGCTGGCCGGGTCGTGCAGGTCGTCGCCGTCACGGACGCGGGACAGGGTGCTCGCGACCGTGTTGAACGGCTTGGTGCCGTGGCGGCCGTGCTCCGAGTGCGTCGGGGCCGGAAACGGCGGCAGGCGCTCGCCGGGCGCGGCGGCAATCATGATGAGGCGCTTCCGGTCTTGCGGCGAGCCCCAGGTACAGAGTCGAATGACGCTCCATCGGACCGAGTAGCCGAGGTCGGTGAAGTCGCGGATGAGCGCCCAAAAGTGGCTGATGTGCTTTGCATGCGTGATGCCGAACGTCTGCTCGAGCGTGATGAGGCGCGGCCGCGTCTGCTCGATGAGGCGGCGGCACGTATACAGGGCCTCGGTGTTGGCGGCGTCGTTGGCGCCGCTGTGGGTGTGAGCGGGCGACCAGACTTGGCATGGCGGGGACAGGTGCAAGATGTCGACGGGCTGCCGCTGGCGCTTCTTCTTGTTGGCATACTTTTCAGTATCGCATTCATAGAGGCGCGTGTATGGAAAGTTGCCGCTATAAGTCTCCTAGACTTCGGGCTCCTTGTCAATGGCATACCGCACTTTGAAGCCGGCGTCTTGCGCGCCGCGAGAGACGCCGCCTGCGCCAGAAAAAGAGTCAAAGAGCGTGTAGGCCTGATCCGAACGTCGTACAATTGGTGCGCCGAGCGGCCGGGAGGATTCTGGATGCGCGTTCCAGGCCCCGCCGCGTTTGCGACGCCCTCGCCATGCTTCTGAAATCGTGTGGTCGGGTACGCAGTATTCGGTATTGCGGATATCGTCGCGTCGGAGGTGCTCAATCAATTCCTCCTCCGGCTTTGTTCTGCCCCTGGCGTTGATCGAGTAAATAATCGACACGCTCCATCGACATACAATGGGCCCAGACTTTTGAGCCACTATCCTCTGCTGTTCTAGGGAACGTGATGGACGGGCGTATCGCTTAATGTCGACGGCGTGCGCTGGGTATTTGGCATTCGTCATGACAACAGTTCGCCATCGAATGACATGATCCAGCTCCACGTCGACTAGTACTGGAGGATCGGGCTTCTTGTTCAGCTGCCTGTGCATGTGAAGAACCATGCAGACTTCGTTGACCCTGTCTCTGATTTTGCCGTTCAAATGGCGGAGCTTGGTAAATGGTATTCCGCGGATGTAGACCTTCCCGTGCCGGTCGCGGATGATTGTCGTGACTAGCACAAAGTTGATTTTTAGCTCGCCCAAGTATGTGTCTTGCACTTGGATGAAATTGTCCGGTTTGATCCTCGTGCCACCAGGCACTGTGACGGAATTGAGCTCAGTCTCGTGAGGGCGATGGTGCTGGATGAGTCTCTCCGAATCGTCCTTGGTGAGGTCGATGACCTCTGCGGCGAACAAGACATCCGAGTCCGCATCCTCTTCGATTATTTCGCAAAAGTCGTCATTGTCGGCCGTATCGGGAAGGATAGTTGAAGTTGAAGCCACGCTTGCTGACCGTCGACGTCGACGCCTGGAGCGCACGTAGACATCATCGTCGCTGTCATCGAACCAACGGGAAGCCATGAGAGGGCGTCTGAGAGAACGTGCTAGTCAATGATAGCCAAGAAAAGCTGAAAGGAATTCTCAATTGGAGTTAGAGAGATCACAGAGGGATTCCAACAAGGCGAAGCAAACGCAATTGCAAAACAGCAAGCAACGATGACCAGAACAAAAACGGCAGATGTCGACGCCGCGCTCGAGGAATCTCAATCCTAAGAGGTTGATAAATGTAGGAGATGAGAAAGCCCCAAGAAGCAAGGCTCGGTAGGATAAACGACAGAAAGAAATAGTGCGTGCAGGCAGCGATGTGTGAGCCCTAGGAGCAGTGACTGCAAAGGGCCCACCGCAAGTGAGAAGATACTGACTTGGATGATTTTTCTGTGCCTCCAAGCAACCTACCAATGATCAAACAAGGCTGGTATTATCTTCGTCCTCGGATGCGGAATAGATGCGGAATAGATGCCGAATGGCGCTTTGATCCTAACTTTGTGGAGCGCAGGTTTCGTTTGCGCTGGCGAGAACGCGAGCGCTGGCAGCCATACGTGGCGGCCGCTTGCATGAGTGCGATTTCTGCAACTTTCTCGTCAATCATCCCTGTTTCCGAAATATGTCTTCCATTTACATTACATTATTATACCAGCTAATAATTATTTTCGCTAGCAAATTTGCACAGCCTCCTGTATAGCTTCGTCGACATGATGTCTGCGGATCCCTGGGGCCGGCCCTAGGCAGATGCACCTTCTCGAAAGCGCCGTTATCAGCTTTTCCACATCGATGGTAATCTTGCCCTGCGCCGACGACAGCGACGACGGCGGCGTGGGCTGCTGCTCCTCCATCCAGTTCACCTCCGGTACGGACGATGACGCAGCCCCGGCGAGCACGCGCAGGCCGCCGGGGATATCCTGGCGCTCGTCGAGCTGCTTGCCAAAGATGGTCCAGTCGGGCAGCTCGGGCTCCCACTCTGGCGTCGTCGGGCTGTCCGAGTCGGCGTCGCTACCCTCGGACCCGAGGTGCAGCGTGACGACCTTTTGCGCCGTGTCCTTGACGTGGATGCCGCGCTGGGCGAGATACTCCTCCACGTCGGCGGCCTCGAGCCACTCGCCGGCGAGCTCGGGCACGTCTGTCTCGAACCAGGTCCGCGTGAGCCCGTACTGGAGGCGCTGCAGCTTGGGCGGCGCCAGCCGCAGCACAGTGTCCGTGGCGCCCTCGATTTTTCTGTGAAGCTGCGGCAGGAACCGTCCCGCGTAGTCGATGTCGCCGAGGCCATTCTCCGACGAAGACTGCCCCAGCGTCTGCGCGAGCAAGATCTCACCGGGCAGCACGTTCATGCCGGCCAGCAGCTCTGGCGTGAAGCAGCCGAGCTCGCCCTTTTCGAGCGCGCGCAGGTTGAATTCCGTAGTGGAGCGCAGCAGCCGCTCCGAGAGAATCTTGCCGGCGCACGTCGTCTTGGAGCAGTCCAACAGGTTGCAGCCCAGCGTGTCCTGCACCTGGACGCCGCTGCGGTGCAGGAGGTCGGAGATGTCGAGCGACGTCTTGGATACGGCGACGGCCACCTCGAGGGGTACGAGTCCGACGGGGTGTCCGAGCAGCGACTTTTGCAGGTCGCGAAAGGCGGACAGGGTGCCGCGGAGGGCGCTCTCGAGAGCAGTGGCTTTTTGCTCGGCAGCGGCGAGGGTGTCTTGCTTCTTGGAGCGATATCTGCGCTGCGCTAGGCGCATGCGGATTCGACGGGACTGTCGCATGTGTGAGTAGAGCCGACTGTCGACGATAAATGAGGCAAGGAAAATGAAGAATTGCTCACATTCTCTTCATCCTGCTCTTTGGTGTCGGCCTCGCGGTCCTGTAACCGCGGGCGGCCAGCACGGGGCTTTTGTGTCTGCATTGGTAATCTGCTTCCGTCGTCGAGTGCGTGTATATGAGCTACCATGTGTCGTCTTGACGATTGCATAGGAAGCGCTTTCTATATCATTGTGGTGTTGTGGGATGAAAAAAGACAAATGCATCATGTCGAGAGCTCCAGCTTAGACAAATTGACCCCGCTTTCCGGTTTGGGAGGTGTTCAGCCAATGGCGTGTTACGCCTGGACTTTATGGGGATCCGCAATTTGTCTATGCTCGATCACGCATCACAGATGATGAGTCTATGCAACGGGGAGGGCCTGAAATATACTCTCGACAACAGGCAGCAGATTGGAAGAGATGGATGGGTGGGTGTAGAGTCTTGGGAATTTTTGTAAATAATGTGGCTATTAAAGAGCGACGAACTATATCATGCCCCATCCTCAACTGCTCAAAAAAAGGCCTTCAACCTTTGTTGCTGGAATACCAGGGAGGAGACCCGCGAGGTCCTTTCTCGGTACATCGTGTGCGTTGTGCAGCAGGGGAAAGCACGACGTGAGTTTTGACTTGAGGAAAGATGGCCTCGTTGGATGGTAATATGGCCTCGTTGGATGGTAAGGGTGTAAGGTGGCCCTTGAGGATATCGTCATGAGACTTGAAAGTCTTTGTCTATATGGATAGATGTTAGGAAACGAGGCATCTTGGCTGCCTTGGATGGCGAGATGCGTACCGGTAGATTCTGTGTGGACGCAACGTCTTTTCTCGCGTCATGCTTGACACAATAAGCGACAGGCGTGGCCAGCTGTGAGAGCCAAGGGCGATAGGTTAACCACTCGACCATAGAGACCACAAAAGATCTAGCAATGGCAGCTGATGTGCTGTCTCTTGCGGGCACCTGGCACCGGCAGTCGGAAGAAAGGCCGGTTAGGCGTTCAATATCCACGGCGAGGCAAGTTCTATGCGTGGCGCAAGCGTCGGTGAGCAGTCACCAGGAATGGCACCAGAATAGCCATATGTAGGTCGGTGCGGCATGGCGCTTTGATCGAGAGAAGAGCCGGCTCAGATAGGCGTCCAAGTCGACAAGGCACGGCGCGAAAGCTCTTGTTCGGATTCAAGTTGTTGAAGGATGACGAGCAGATCCAAGACTGTACGAAAGGAATTAGCATCTTTTGCAAAGTGATTTTCCAAGCAAGGGCACATGCCAATTCTTTCAAGTAGATGGTTCTGCAGCGCAAGGCAGGTATGCATCTGGCGTCGGTCATGGCTGGAAACGGAGCTTGGAGCTCGGCAAGCTGTTGCCTATCGGCCGCATTGCCGCCTACCTAGTAAGTAATAGTAGGTAAGAGTAGTTGGTTGCCAAGCGAGCTTGACTGGCGACAGCTGAGCACCTTGCTCAGCGGGAAGTCGGCCTTTGCCTGGCTCCTGCTGGTTGATGATGACCCAGTCTCACCGGCCAGATGTGCTGCCAGCTGCTAGCGTGGGTTCGTCGAGGGTGGCTGATGTCAGGGCACGAGCCGGTTGATGCCTGCTCGTCTCGCCATGCAAATGTGGACACGCTCTAGAGGTTGACAGAGGCCTGATGTCTTTGGAGATGACTGCGCTTTGCACTTGAACTTTCCATGTATCATGGTGTGAGTTCAGTGGCTGTAGATGACGATATGCTGGCGCGCTGTGGTACGTACCTCTTTCTGCGTTTCTTACCTCTTTCTGCGTTTCTTTGCCCTTCTGGTCCTGGCAGCTGGCAGCCGGCAGCCGGCAGCCATGGCCTTTGTGGTAGCGAGCGCTCATATGGAAAAGGAAGGAACAGCGTTGGGTGGCATAAAACTCGTTTCTCGCCGCCCCCTTTCTGAATTTTCTTTTCTCTCTTCTTCCCCCCAGACATAAACAGTCGGCGAACGACAAAACTCGTCCTATGATGTATCGACGCTCAAGAGGTTGACATGGGGGTGACCTTCTTCAAGGCCCTGCGTGAGGCATACTAACCCCTTGAAAGTCACTGGTCCGGTAAGTACCGCGGGATAATTTTTGTTTTCTTCTTTTCTTTGTCCCTGGTATTACACTGCCTCCAGGTGGCGAACTTTTTCTTTCTTTCTTTTGTCCCGGGTATTGCACTTCACCAGGGGCAAAGCCGTTTCCTTTTCATTCTGCTTCGGAGCTATACGCTGCGACAGGAAGAAGACGATCAGCGAGCACTTCATTTCTTCCTTGTGTACTCAGGACGGGAGTGGTGAGCATCAGCGAACTGGACTTGGATGGGTTGGCTGGAAGGAAACCGACCCACGGCAAACGAGACAAGAAAAGAGCCTTTGGGAGGTTGGACTGGGCCTTTTTATATTCATGCGAGAGAATCAGAGTTTTTTGTAATCAGTATTCGTGGCGGCATGGTGCCAATCATAGGATAGAAGGTGGCCAGAATGGTGATGCTGATGACGCCGCGTTCGCCACCATAACTAGAGAATAAATTTTTTGGCCCATAAAAATCTCGAGTCTCGAGTCCTTGGACTGTCTTGCCGTCAGATCGTGCGCTCCTAATCAAACTCAATACTTGTTAGCGCCCGTTTGCTCCCATCCACCTCTCTACGTGATGCACGTCCAATTCTCCTCTTCCTACACAGCACTGCGCATGGCTACTGGTAGGTTCCCCCGCTGTTGTCTTGTTCCATGATCGGATCAAATCTAACCTGGATCAAATCCATCCAGACCGCCGCCTCGTCATCTCTCGCCCCTTGGGCGTCCCCAAGGCCATCCTCCACAACCCTCTTTTCGAGCGCCAGCGACTCCTCGACTCCTGCTCCCTCTCCAACCCGCACACTGCTCGCAACACGCGCCCTGGGTGATGAGGACACACATGCACCACCACCACTTTACCACCATGGCCGACGTCGAGGCGCTGATTGTACAACAAGGGCCTTGTCGAGTACGCCCATCCAGGTGGTAGCCTCGACGCTCCGCCACCAGCAGCAACACCATTGAGGAGCAGCCAGCGAGGCCCGCATTCTTTCTCTTCGAAGCTACAGAAGACAAGGGGAATAGCAGTAGGCGTCTTTACAATCATAATTAATAACATAAAAAAGTAAACAAGGCTTAAATAGACCATGTTTAGAGACACATCGCTACTTCATTCGGCGTACCATAGCTATTCTCGAAATATCGCAACGGCACCTTGCACAGCCACCTCAGCAAAGCCAACTCCCTACTGAACAGCAATCGCCGGCGCGGCCTTTGGTACGCCGAGCACAATGTCCATGTCCAGCAGCGACACCATGGTCAGCACCAGCGGCTTGCCGTCGGGCCCGAAACGCTGCGCGTCAGTGTGCAGGTTCCTCGAGTCGCGCACCGCCTGTCCACTGCGCTTCAGCATCGCCGTGCTAAACTGCTCGGCGGCCTCCTTGACGGCCGTCACGCTCCTGAACGCGCCCGTGCGGCTCAGCTCGCCGAGGACCGGGCCGAGTACCAGCGTGTCGACGACCGTGTGGTAGCCTCCCTCGCCTCGAAACGGCGTCATGGCGTGCGCCGCGTCGCCGATGAGCAGGACGCGCCCTGCGGGGATGCCGACGTCCTCGAGCTCGAGGTCGCGCCACACGTTCGTCTCCTTGCGGATGTGCTCGGCCTTTGTCATGCGGAAGATTTCGCTAAATTTCGGGCTGAGGCCCTTGGTCGAGGCGACGACATGCTGCAGCTTCGCCTCCTGAGTTGCGTGCTGCA
Organism: Samsoniella hepiali; assembly: GCA_001455915.2. Lineage (NCBI taxonomy): Eukaryota > Fungi > Ascomycota > Sordariomycetes > Hypocreales > Cordycipitaceae > Samsoniella > Samsoniella hepiali. The sequence continues at coordinate 514,139 of LNDK02000006.1, read as the reverse complement.
GCCAGTGGTTGGGGTCCGCGACGGTGGTGTCGGTCTGCATAAAGTTCCAGTAGTAGCGGGCAGACTGGCCGTCTGGGTTCATGTAGTGCAGGCCCGCGAAGCCGATGAAGCCCAGGTCCGGGCGGATCATCATGTAGCCGCTGTGCCCGAGGGCGAGCTGTCGCTTGAGCGCGTCGCCAGAGAGCTCGAGTTGGCCGACGATGGTGGCCAGGGGGACGACGCTGAGGAGGGAGGAGGCCGGGCGGTTGAGGAGTTGCTCGCGGACTATAGTGGTTAGCGGAAACGAGCCTGAAGATCTAGGCGGATCAAGCAACCTACCAACGCTGTTGATCCCGTCGGCGCCAATGAGAATGTCACCCTTTGCGCTGCCGCCGTCTTCAAAGTGCACAGTGACGCGCTCGTCATCCTGCTCGACGCGACAGACACGTTTACCCCACTGAACTCTGATGTTGGTGGTGAGCCAGTCACGGAGGCGGCGTCGCTCGGAGCGAATAAAGGGGAATGCTTCCGAGTCCTGAACAGCGCAAGTCAGCTCTACGCCGCGGAGAAAGTGTAAGAAGAATGACGCCTGTCAATGTCGACGACGCACCTGGAATCCGAAGCGGTGCTCTCTGCCAGGAATGTACATGGCGAGCTGGGCAGGCAGGGTCAAAGGAGCGAGATGGTTGGTAGATTCTCTGAGGTCGGGCATGTCCCCCGGGAACGAATCTACCAGCTCCTTGACAATACTAGAATCCACACTGTCAGTCCAGCCAACAGTCTTGAATCTGATGGGCAATGTGGACGGAGACATACGAGTGCATCGCAATGGCCCAGCCCTGGAAACGGGACTCGGCACCACTGTCGCGCTCGAAAATCTCAAACGAGATGCCCTGCTTCCTCAGATTCTGCGCGAGACTGAGGCCTCCGACGCCCGCTCCGACGATGAGGACGTGCATGCTGCCTGGATACTGTATTTACTGTATTTGCTGATGTGACTATAGGCGGGCTTGTTCAAGCTCAAAGGCTTGTTGCGTAGATGCAAAAGCTCTCGTTTTATGAAGTATGCAAGAACAATGATGTGTCAACACAATGTATTCATTATAGTTTCTTCTTCATATTGAAGAAAGCGGCAGCCATCTCCTGCAGCCCTGGTAGCGCCGACACACCTTTATGAGCAGCGGGGTGGGAACGCCGGTAACGATGATGGTAGTCACATAAATATCGGGCGTTTCATTCTTCAGGTGAAGCTGACGTATGCAGCCTATCATGCGCCCTGAACGTTAATAATTGGCCACTTGGTCAATAACTGCCGATGTTCGGCGCCATGGCGTAAAATCGCCGACGAGCCCAAGAGTGCGCTGTCTGACCCGAGACCGCCGAAACAAGGCACGCACATTGACTTGATTCGTATTTACGAGGTTCTAAGAATTGATTTCTGTTAAAGTAGAGGCGGATTCTGGGGAGACTAAAAACACGGCATACAAGTCGCACTTGGTGAACTGTTTAAGCCGCGCCAGCAGCACATCTACCCACGCTTGCACATACAGCATCTTATACACCATCACGAAACAAGAACGAAGAAGAAGAAAGAAAAAGAAAGAAAACGAAAGAAAAAGAATTATCATCATGCCCATCGACACTGAAGTAAAGCTCCCTGTCATCGACCTGAGTGGCTACATCAACCCCCAGACCCCCGAGGACAAGCAGCGTGTCATTAACGAGGTCCGTGATGCCGCCCGCGACTTTGGCTTCTTCCAGGTCAAGGGTCACGGCATCTCCGTAGCCCTCCAGCGCGAGCTGATTCGCTGCATGGGCAACGTATTTGACCTCCCGCAAAAAGAGAAGCTGAGCATGTCGTTCCTCGAGAATCCGTGCCGCCGCGGTTACGAGGCGCAGGGCATGTCGCACCGCGTAGGTGATAAGATGCCCGATGCTAAAGAGGTGAGCAGTCTTTCCAAGTTTTCGTAGTTCACTATTGACAGCCATCTTACAGTGCTTCTTCATCGGCCGCGAGGACCCCGAGGTCGAGCTCGCCGGCTTTTACGGCCCCAACGTCTGGCCCAGCCTCCCCGAGAACGACTTCAAGGGCCCCGTCTGGCAGTACTACCAGCAGACCAGCGCCCTCGGCAAGTCCATCTGGACCATCCTGCTGGAAGGCCTCGGCCAGCCCGCGTCCATGGTGCAGGCCTTTTCGCAGCGGCCCATCGTGCCCATGAAGATGATTCGCTACCCGCCGCACGCGCGCGCGGCCGAGGGCCAGTTCGGCATCGGCGCGCACACAGACTTTGGCGGCGTCACCATCCTCTTCCAGCAGCCGACCAAGGACGGCCTCGAGGTGTGGGACGAGCGCCGCGAGCAGTGGATCGGCGTGCCCGCCGTCGAGGACCTGCTGGTCATCAACTGCGGCGACATGATCCAGCGCTGGTCGGGCGGCGCGTACAAGAGCGCCCGCCACCGCGTCATCAACAAGGTCGACGGGGACAGGATGTCGTGCGCTACCTTTTGGCACGGTGACGTGTACGCCACGAACCCGCTGCGCCCTGACGACAAGGACAAGGAGACGGTGGGGGCGCTGCTGGCCAAGAGATTCAAGACGCAGTATTCTTTCACACCCGAATTCTTGGCTCAGGTTGGGGCTGCGTAAATGGCCATCGGAATTACAGGTATGTGGTGAGCATGGGGACAGGAATCTGGTTCATATTTTATACGGGAGTGCTCTCCACCATGGCATACTTGCGACTGATAAATAAATATATGATATGTTAAATGATGTTTCACATTACATTCTGACTAAACAGCACAAAGCCTACGAATGGGAATGGTAAACTGTGACTACGCTTGGTACTGACCTCGTTTATACCAGGGCTCGGCTTGCTGGTACCTACGGGTACGTACTCCAGCTATAGATGGTTTGCCACATTGTAGAATCAAGATAGGCTACGTATTTGGTGGGCAAACTAATAGCCCCATGCTCAATGCACGATAGTGTAAGGACAATAGACATCAAAATGTACATCGGCATTCGAAGCCAAGGAGGAAGAAAGCTAGCTATACAGAACTATCCAATGCGTCCAATATGTACCATTTTACTGTATCATTGCTTGACCGCACACAATCTGCCGTCGGGCTGCACCTTCCACTTTTCGGCACCTACCGAAATCGGGGCGTAAAAGAGCCCCTTTGGGTCGTATCTCTTCTTGACTCTAGACAGGCGCTCATAGTTGTCTCCGTAAAACGTCTCTTGCCAGTTGGGCTGCTGAAAGTCGGCCTCATTGATGTACGCCCCGGAACCCGGCGTCAGCGCCTCCATCTTGGGCATAATCTGCTGCGTGATAATGGCCTGCTGCGCCTCCATCTGGGAAAATGGCACGTCAGAGCGGTACGGCAGGGACGGCGCCGACATGATCAGCGCGTCGCGCCATTGTGGCATCACAGCGCGGCTGTTGCTGCGGAAGCGTGTGACGTTTATGGACTGCCCGATGAAGCCGGCACCAAGTTCAAACGTCTCGTTGACGGCGGGAATAATGGCCGTGACTTTGTCGCGCGGGATGAAGCGGCCGCCGATGAGGCTCGTACCAACCGACTCCAAATGGCCGTCCTCGGCGGTCATGCCAAAGTACTGCTTGTAGTGCTCGTGGTAGCTGCGGAACTCGGTGTAGTTGGGCTGCAAGGCGACGCCGAGAGCGGCCATCTTGGTGATGAAGGGGTCAAGGGCGGCCGCGAGCTGCGCCTTGGTCTGATTGAAGGCGGTGATGGCGGGCGCGGAGATGATGCCTGCTTGCGCCAGATAGGTGGCCTGCGTGCCGCTATCGATGATGCCAGGGAGCACCTCGTGCCAGGCGTTGAGGAAATCAATGTGGTTACGACCCTTTTCCTGGACGGTGAAGCTGGCGCCGGCAGTCACGGCGTCGGGGTGCGCCTTGAGGGTGGCCGACACGACCACGCCAAATGCACCGGAGCCGGAGCCGCTCAGCGCCCAGAAGAGGTCGGCGTTTTTGCAGGGGCTGGCAGCAACCAGTCTTCCGTCGGCTGTGACAACCTCCATCTCAAGCAGCTGGTCCGCACCGAGCCCAAAGGCAGTAGACAGAGGCGAGTGCCCGCCGCTCTGTGAATAACCGCCCGCGACGCCGACAGAGGGGCACTCACCCGTGACCATGACCAGCCCAGCCGCCGCAGCAGCCGTGAGCACGTCGTGGCCCTCGACGCCGGCACCTACTCTGAGCACCTTGCCGCGATGCTCTCTCGTCTTCCAGTCCTTGAGCTCCATGCTCTTGAGGTGATGGGTCCAGATGGCCAGGCCGCCCGCGCCAGTCGAGCGGCCCATGTAGTCATGGCCGGTATTGCGGATCACAAGGCGGATGTTGCGGCGGTCCGCAAACTTGATGGCTGCGGCAATGTCGGCTGCAACCGTCGCGTTGACTGAGTAGGCGACATAGTTTCCCATGAGGCAAGGCGACGTGCGCGGCGTGAAGACATCGCAGCTGGCGTTGGCAAATATGGGAGCTACCGACGAGGGTGAATTCAGGCTGGGGCTGTGTTAGAAGGAAAAATCACGCGCAAGTCTAACTTTCTATTCTCTTTTGTCTTTGGGCCCAAGAGACGACGTACTGAATCGGCACTCTTTGCCACTGTGCGCGGAGATACGCACACTGCGTCTTGTCGTAGGTAGGGTCGTGGCAGGGAGAACCCAATGGTACAGTCTTGATGAGGCGGCCGCTGAGTGTAGAATTTAAGTGATGCCATTCCGCATCCGAAGGCCAGCAGGCGTCGCCTGGGAAGCATCTGCACTGACTGCCGGCCGCCGTGGCAGAGACAGAAGTCAGCAGCAAGCTGACCAACAGTGACTGCCTCAACAGTTTCATTTCCGCAAAACGAAGGACTGAGTAAATAGGAAATAGATCGCCAAAGTCTCACTTCAGCTATCTCAAGTCTAGCTGCCGAGTGGTCGTAATTGGTTGGGCTGCAACGCAGGGTAGGATCCTAACACACACCCAAACTGAAGCAATTTGAACCCTTTCTTTGCCCCAGGTACGGAGATCCGTTTCCATTTTCATCATGCAGAGTCAATAAGCACCGATCTGTGGCGGGGTGCGACATTGTCGGGTCATTCACCCGGTGCAGCTTCGCGCCAGGTTTAGTCCCCGACTGCAGATGTAAGTGGCGCATCACGGTAAAATGCCCGACCCGGGGCCGCAGCCGCCACCAACAATGTCCGCACCCTAGAGAAAAGCGACCAGTTGGCTTGCACTGACTCAGATTTGAAGAATAGTCATTCTGTAAAACACAGCTTTACAGGACTCTTTTCAGTCTGCTTGAAACAATGACTGCCTCAATCTTGTTCTCTGGCGGCGCGGCTGCTGGAACCTGCCTGCTCTTGTTCATTTTTCGCAGCTGGGGGAGGCGAATTCTCGAGGTTTGTGGCATGGTTCTCATTCGTTTTGTTCAAGATGCACAATAGTCCCATTGCATAAGATTAGCCAACTGGACTGGCCGGCTGACTCATTTCAAGACTGTCGTGTCGGTGCTTCTCACCACGTTCAACTCCGGCGTCCTGCGCAGCGGCAAGCAGATTTCGGGCCCGCGATGGGAATACCCCAACGGCACCGTCATCGAGCGTTTCGCGAACGGCCGAGTCAACTCGGAAAAGTGGCAGAAATACGGCCCCGTCTACCGCGTGTGGTCTGGAGGCCATCCTGAAATGTGACATCGTATTTCCTCTGTACTTGTATGAGTCTCTGCTGACGTGCCTGCGCAGTGTCATCACCACGCCAGAGGACCTGAAGCACTTTAGCTCCGATGCCAATAACCACCCCAAGACGCCCAACGTGAACCTCGGCTGGTTCGTCGGCGAGCTCCTAGGACAGGCCATGGGTCTGCTTTACGGCCAGGACTGGAAGCGCCTTCGCAAGATCTTTGACCCCGCCTTTACGCACAGTGCCGCCGTCAGTCGTATCGAGACTGTTGATGAAGCCGCCCGAAAATACGTCACGAACCTGTCCCTCCTCTCTGACTCCGCCCCCGGCGAGAAGCTCGAGTCGTCGTCGTCGTCGTCGTTTACCCTACCGGCGCTGAAGGCGTTTACCAAGTTTCCGTACTTTCTCACCGCGAGAGCAATCTATGGTCCGATGACTGAGAGAGAGGAGCAAGAGTTATGGAGGATCACGGAGCAGAGACTCGCGCTGAACAAGTACTGGATTGGAGGTGGATTTTACAGGTTTCAATCGAGCGCCACCTTGTTCGATAAGGATTCTGTCAAGAGCCTGCGCGAATTTCAGAGCGACTGGAAAGAGTACAACCGGAAAATGGTAGAGGTGAGGCAGGTGCGTGGTGAGCATCCCCCCATCATGACGTACTGGGAGGAAGTCGAAGCCGGTAACATGAGCATGACCGAGGTGAGTAAAAAGCTAGCGAACACGGTTTGCGAGTCGTGATTCTCTCCTTTTCCTGCTAACGTTTTAAATTGTGTAGCTCCTACAAACGCTGGATGAGCTTCTCATGCTTAACCTCGACGTCATAGTTCACGTCATCACCTGGTTCATCACCCTGATTGCCGAGCATGACGAGGTTAAACGGGAGCTCTGTGTCGAGATTGCGAGCAACAGGGATACAGTTCTCGAGTATCTGGCCAAGACGGATACTCACCTGCACCGTTGTTTTATCGAGTCTATGCGCATCCGGCCTTTTGCAGGTACGTGACTGTAAAACACGCTCAGGCAATGCCTACGACCACAGCTAAAATCCGATGCCTAGTCTTTACTATCGGAGAGTCTTCTGCCGCCGTCAAGAATTTTCATGGAGCTTTGGTCAAACCCAACGTAAGTCGACAATGCCGCGTACTGCGAGGGTGAGGAGTGAGAATGCTGACGGCTCGCAGACCCAAATTCTCGTCGACGTCCTCGCCATCAACGTTCGCAACCCTTTCTGGGGAGATGACAGCGCCGAGTTCAAGCCTTCCCGACTGATTGGCATGAAGCCTTCCGAAGTACGTCGCATGTCTTTCCCTTTCCTCACCTCCATGTAATCTTTACAGATACTGACGGCTTTTGTAGCTCCGGTACAACCTTCACTCGTTTGGCATTGGCAGCCGCAAATGCATGGGCCAGTACGTGGCCGGACATATTGTCAAGTCGCTGGCTCTCCACCTCTTTGGAAGCTATGAAGTCGAGATCGTGAGCCCTCAGAAACAAGGCAGCGGTTATATCGTTGATCAGTCGAGCTGGACGCCCAAGGCAGACTCGCTGCTGCAGCTGACGAGAAAGGGCTGAGGGGTGCTGTCCGCTGGCTTCTTTTAAGCGCTGTTGTAGAGTCAGTTTCAGTATTTGAGTCTGGTGTCGCACGCTGCCAAGTCTGGGCTACACCATGGTATACTCTCACGGTTTTGTCATCCCGTCTATTAGACTAGCTGTTGACAGTGCAACTCTCATGGGCAGATGACAGCAAACCAATCAAAAAGTTTGCAAGATGCTATCAATGATGCGTATAATTTTTATGAGACTTTTTTATTTACCACTATTCTTTATATCATTTGACATGAGGATGTGCTATTGTTTTATAGCCAGGGTTTGCATCGCTTCGCTCTAGTGTTGCTTTTCGTGGCAAAGTCTTCCGTCCCCATCCATGGTAAACTCATCCGACCCAACCGCAAAGAGGCCGTACATGATGTTATCGGAGTCGTATCTGTGCTTAATGGCGAGCAGCCTGTCGTAATGCGTGCCGTAGAATGACTGCTTCCAGTCACCGTTGTAGGTGGGATCGATCTCGTTGAGCACACCCGAATCCGGAGTTGCGGCCTCCAGTGCGGGGAAGATGTGGTCGACCAGCTCTTTACGAAGCGCAGAGACGGCCTCGGGATGCTTCCAGTCGTACGGCTCATGCGTTTGCGGGTTGCAGTAGGCGATGGCTTCACGCCAGGCGGGATGCACCGCGTTGGGTGGGTGTGGCGGGCGTGGCGAGCTGGGACCCCCGCCGACGTTGAGGATGGAGCAGCCAATCCACCAAGTTCCGCCGGTGCCGCTGTTGATGATGTCGCGGAATGTGTTGACAAGCTTCTTGTTGCTTGTTTTGTTTTGCACGACGGTGCGCGGGATAAGCCGGCTGGAGATGATGGGAAAGCTAGGGCAGAGATTTCCATACGGCAGGGGGCCGTAGGAGGCCTCGAAAGCCTCCGCAAATGAAGGATACTCCTGGGTCGTCAAGTTGTAGGTCAGGCCGAGGTTCGTCAGCTCGGGGGTAAAGGTAGAGATCATGTTTCCGATGGAAGAGGCGTTTTGGTCGGGCATGGTGAAGGACAGAATCGTGAGCGAGTTGTTGGTGACGAAGAACTGGATGTTGTCGCGGGAACTATCCACGAAGGACGGCGATTGGTGATACCAAATCTCCACTGCTTTCCACAATGCGGCGGTATCGTTGGTCTGGACAACCATTTGGCCACCTGCAACCGGTCCCTCAGCAAAGGCTTTGACAGTGACACTCAACACAATGCCGTACGTGCCTCCGCCTCCGCCCGCAAGCGCCCAGTACAAGTCGGCATGCTCATCCGGCGTGACAGTCAGGAGCTTTCCATCCAATGTGACGACGACCCATTCGAGGACCTGATCGGCGGCGAGGCCGTAGGCCGTGACCAGCTGCGACTGTCCGCCGCCCTGGACGTAGCCGCCGGTGAAGCCAACGAGTCCGCACTCGGGTGCGACAATGCGATACCCAGCTTTCTTAGCCGCCGCCGAGGCCTCGCCGCCGATGATTCCAGCGCCAAAGGTGAATGCAGGTCCAGAGTAGAACTTGCTGGCATAGTTTTCGGTGAGGTTGATGCCTTTGAGGTTGTACATCCAGAGGGCGAGGGAGCCCTGGCCAGCGGATTTGCCGAGGTAACTGGATAGACATTAGCGCTTCGAAGAGATGCGACAAAATGAAGAAGGGAAAAAATAGCAAACTAACTCAATCCCGGTATTTTTGATTATCAGGCGAATATTTTTCTTCTTGGCAAAAGCTAGGCCGGCGCGCACATCATCGGCTCCTGCCACATTGATTGAATAGACCGGGCGGTTGCCCAGCTCACACGACGCGGTCGAGGAACTAAAGGGCGAGCAACTATTATTCGCCCAGAACGGATTGAAAATTTCGCCCGGCGCAGGACAGCTTGACAGAGCACGTTAGCATTAGCCGCAAGACAAGAAATCCAAAGATACAGCAGAATGGCTCCAGCCGTCAACATACAGCGTCTGAGGTCCGGCTTGCAACACATTGGCACCTAGTCGATCGCATGCCTGTTTGTCATATGCAGCAAAAGGACCCGTCTTGTGGCAGACGTGCGCGAGAGGCACCGTCGCAATCAGGCGGCCGTGGACGGTTGCGTTGAGTCGATCCCAGTGACATTGCTTAGGCCAGCCCGCGTCACCGGGGATGTGGCGGCATACTCTGGTGGTTGAATTGTGCGGTGCTGCCGAGACTGACAGCACGCTCAACAGCAGTGCTGGCAACAATGATGATGCTCCCTGCATGGCTGCCAATTAGGGTGACGAGGCAACGCTCTTTTTGGGTCGTGTTGGTGTTGGAGCTGTCGCCGTCCAGCAAGGGAACCACAAGGGTCTATTCCTTTGCGTTTTATCTCCTTGTCCCACTTTGGATTTTGCTTTATTCTATTTTTACTCTATCGCTTTCATTTTCGCGCCTTTTTTTTCATGGGCTGAAACAGCACGGCGCTGGCTCCCCGATCGCGGCGACATCAGGCTCTCGAGGCTGAAGTGGAGATAATCGCCGAGGCAAGCTGTCAGAATCGGGACCCCAATCTATGGCATGACACTAAATGGGCCGGTCTTGTTTTGATACTAATGCGGGCGGATGCTCCCTATGCTACCAAGTATTGGAGTCGTCAAGCCCAGTCAAACAACGACGACAACAAAGCACAGGCTGAGGCTGCTTTCACATACAACCATCTGCAGCCTGTTTATATACAGCCACAATGTACGCCCTGCTGAAGAGAGTGTACACTGCATTTGCGCCGCCTGAGGCGGAGAAGCATGGCAAGCCGGTACGCTTCGGCATTCTGGGCGCGGCTACCATTGCGTTAGTTGAACAATCCAACTACGTTGCTATATACTAGACTTGACTGACTTTTTGGAAAGCCCAATGACCATCATGACGCCCGCCAAGTCGCATCCCGAGGTGATTGTACAAGCCATTGCCGCGCGCGACCGCAAAAAGGCCGAGGCCTTTGCGAAGCAGCATGGCATCCCCGACGTCCGAGATAGCTACGAAGGCAAGAAGGCCTCCCACCTCCCCCGACTGCGTGCCTGCTAACCCTCTTCTTCAAGAGATCCTGCAAGACCCCAACATCGACGCGGTCCTGATCCCCCTCCCCAATGGCCTGCACTACGAATGGGCCGTCCGCGCCGTCCGCGCCGGCAAGCACGTCCTCCTCGAGAAGCCGTCGGTCAACAACGAGGAGGAGGCGCTCAAGCTTTTCCGCATGCCCGAGCTCTCGCAGCCCAACGCGCCCGTCATCCTCGAGGCGTGCCACAGCCGCTTCCACCCGGCCGTGCACAAGCTCCTCTCCTTTGTCTCGCCCAAGGATGTCGAGCACGTCTACACCGACGTCATGGTGCCGGCGCTCTTGATCGGCAAGGACCGCATCGAGTTCAACTACAAGCTCGGAGGCGGGAGCATCATGGCGCTCGGCACGTACAACTTTGCCATGCTGCGCATGATCTTTGACGACGAGCCCGACGAGTGCATCTCGTGCACGCCAAGCGTGTGGAAGGACGGCGTCCGCGACCAGTGCGACTACCATTTCGAGTCTGAGTTCCGCTTCCCCAACGGCGGCACCGCTTACGCGACGGCGACGATACAGGGCCCGATCTGGTGGAAGCCTTCCGAGGCGCGTGTCACGCACCGGCCCGTTGTCGTCCCAGACGCCTCGTTGCCGGACGGACAAGAAAAGGTTCGCACGCGTGTGGTGACACTGCACGGTTACATGCACGCCGTCCTCTGGCACCGCATCGACGTCAAGGACAGCTATGTTATCCGCAGCAAGGACGACGCAGAGCCCATCAAGAGCTGGAGCGAGGCAAGCAGCCACAAGGCGTACTCGTTTGCAGACGTGGAGGGCGAGAGGTCGAGCCCTGACGGCGAGGACTGGTGGATGTCGTACCGCTACCAGCTTGAAGAGTTTGTGAACTGCGTCAGGGGGCGATCGACGAGCTACTGGATTGATGGCGAGGATTCGATCAAACAGATGCGCATGGTGGACATGGCATATGAGAAGAGCGGGCTGGGGCTGCGACCGACGAGCGAATTTTCTTAGGACTACTGTGTAGAATGATTCATTGACTGGCAATTACTTGTAAACTTCTTTCCATCGCGTACAGCAAGCAGAGGCGGTATTCTACCTACATCACCACTACCTGTGTTTTGCTGCTCCAGAGTCGAAAGGCTGAGCATTCTCCGAACACGTCACATGAACGACCAATCATTCCAGTGCCAAGGTATGGAAATATGTACATTTATCTCTCTGATCCTTCTACATCAGTACTATCTAGTCGTCCAGTGGTGGTAAAATCGTTCAGGGACCAGCTGGCCCAACCTATAACCGCATTAGCAATTGTTCCGGTTGCCATCTGACAGCCACTTACGCAAAAGACTTCCAGTCCGACATTGGCATCTGTCGAAAACTTGGCCCTCGAGACCAAAACGCCATAGTTGAGCCAGTCATACTTGTCCGCGCCCGTCTCCAGGCTGCCGTGGCCGTAGATGTACCCGTCCTTGGACTCGAAGCCCTGGAGCCGGAGCAGGAGGTTGGCGCCGTCGTCGGTCTGGAACACGGACGTGCCGTCCGGGGAGAAGCGGCCGTTGGGGCGGACGATGCTCACGTCGGCGCCAAAGGGAAGGACCTTGCCGTTGAGCAGGCCGGAGAAGCTACCGCCGGCGATGGGGAGCGCGGTGCGGTTGCCCTGGTACGTGGCGCCGATGGGCACGCTGGCACCAGCTAGGACCTTGGCGGTGAAGAGACGCGTGAGTGGGGGTGACGGCGCGGGCTTGGGGCCCGTGGCATTGCAGCTAGAGGCAAACGTGGTGGTCGCGAGGGCGAGGAGGGTGGACAGAGAGAGCTGCATGGTGGTTGTGCGTGGCCAGGTGCGGCAATAGAGGGGAGCTAAGCGGGGGGGTAGTGACGGTATGAACAGTCTCGGAAGCGATGGCCCATGAAGATGGAATGAATAAATAGTATTTTGGATAGGCGGTTGGTTTGGGCTGTGCGACTCTGCGGTGGTTATTCGTTCGGGGTGTCGGCGCGGGAAGGACCCTGGTTGGTAGATGTCGGCGATTTAACCAATGGCCTTGATCGGCACAGTCTCCATTTGGACATGTATGCAATCGAAATTGTAAAAGAGGTATGTCGAAGGGTATTCTAATATGATCGATTGTGAATACAGTGTGCCTTTCTTTGCATTTCTTTGTTTTCTGTCCTTTCTTCTTTTCCATTTGGCGAGATGATTTCATAGCAAGGCGCTGCAACGGTGACGCCGTTGGAGTAGCTCTGGATCGGCGGTGTGGGGTAGCTGTCAGAAATACGATGGGACCAATGTTGGAGTGGCCTTTTTATCTTGGGAGTAATTCTGGGATCTATTATTGTTCCTCCATCCTCTAGCACGTCTAAAAGCCTACCCTAGGGCGCCGCCAACAGACGTAAATCATCAAATCAATTCAGATCGGTGAGGCAAAGAGAGGTAATTGGTTTTCCATAAGCATTGTTGGTATCGATGGCATAGCTAGCATGCATTCCCACGTCTTGGCGAGTGGGTAAGTGGTGCTAAACATCTTGTCGCGATACCATGGCAATTTGGTATTGCATCAACCGTACAAGAACCAATGAATGAATTTGCAGCGTAGTAAATATCTTTTATAGCGAGGAAAATGTATAATGCAAAAGCGAGGGAACAATCATGAAATCGTTTTGACCAAGTTACAGCCGTGAGCATCAGGGCACCACGATAATTTACATGCTCCAGCTGGCGGACCAGTCGTTGGCGGCAAAGGGCCAGCCGACTAGGGTGACGTCGAGAAGGCCGCCTTTTTTGATCTCGTCGGCCTTGGCCTTGAGCTCGTCCACGTCCCAGTTGGCCCAAAGGAACTTGCGGTTGAGGAAGCGGGCCTCGGGGCTGGCGAGCCACAGTGAAAAGGTGGCGGGGAGGGAGACTATGGACAGACATGGAAATTAGTAAAGGAGCTGGTAACAGACGGTTTGAAAAGAGAAGAGAAGGAATAGAGGAAAAGGACAATGAAAAGGAAACAAAGGAAAAAATAAAGCAACGAAAAAGAAAAGTAAACGCACCGTGATCCTCAAAGCCGATGGCCTTGACACCGCCGGCAGACTTGTTCATGTCGGTGTCGACGACGCCAGGCTGAATGTGGTAGACAAAGAGCTCGGGGTTGGCAAAGGCGACCGAGTCCCAGAGGCGGAAGGCGCTCATCTTGGAGCAGTTGTACGAGGCAAAGCCGGGGCCAAAGTTGAGGTGGGCGGCCGAGGATGAGATGTTGACGGCGACGGCACCGGGGGCGGCGTAGCGCAGAAAGTTCTTGGCCGTGTACAGGGCGCCGAGGAGGTTGACGTTGACGGCTTCGATGAAAGCCTCGCCGTCGACGTCCTGGGCCGACTCCATGGGGCCAATCTTGGCGGCGCCGCTGATGACGACGTCGACCTTGGGGCTGTGAGCAGCCTTGAGGAAGCCGTCAAAGGCGGCGTCGAGCTGCGCCTTGTCGGCGACGTCGGCCGAGTGCGTGTAGACGTCGACGTCGGGGAAGCTCTCGTGGAGGGCGGCCTTGGTGTCGAGGAGGGGCTGCTCGCGACGGCCAAAGAGGGCGATGCGGGCGGCGCCGGCGGCGGCGAACTGGCGGGCCGTCTCGGCGCCGATGCCCGTGCCGCCGCCGGTGATGACGACGGTCTTGCCCTTGGCCGAGAGCTCAGGACGGGTGGCCGACAGGGAGGCGTAGGTGTTGTCGTGCCACGTTGCGGTGGGCGATGGGAAGGGAGCGGCCGCTTTGGCGGGTTGGCTGTCGGAGCTCATGATGGCCGTTGTGTTGTGGGTGTGGTGTGGATGAGAGACCCGAAGGAGGTGTGATGAAGGATGATGGAGTTTCAAACAGTGCTAGAATGGCCGTCTTGGTGATGATGGCCCCTGTTTCGTAGATGGATAGGAATGCGGCGAACAAGGTCAAGCTGGCAAGGTGGTGGCTGCTGTGTGAACGCTGTGCGCCGCAGGCGCACTATATGTATCGTCTTGGCATGGGGTCCTTTGCCATGATCAATGGCGCTGTTGAGAGTCACGCTGCTTTGCCATCGGTCGGAGATTTTCAGCCGGACGTGTACAAACATCTACAGCCTCTTTGGTGCTGCTCCGAGTGGCAGGGCCCGCGATGGAGGCGTCTTGTTTTGGCCGTGGTCCGACTCAACGTCAGCCACACACCTGACTACTACACCCAATTTTCACTAGATGAACCAGCCTCGCTTGGTTAATATGATGCTATTTTATTATATTTCATGGACTACCTACTATGTGTTGGCGTTGTCGTGGCACCAGTGTGGTGGTGTGTGCTGCCCGCCTCCGCGAAGCCCAGATGGCTGATGCTGGCTGCTGGCTGGATCGGGCACCTCGAACCATCGGCCACTTTCTTCCCACCTCGTATCTCTTATATCAAATCGCATCTCTTGGGGTCGGTCATGTTACCCTTGGACGGTCGGCCGACTTGGGCCAAGGTCAAAAGGCACAGGGCTGCTCTCCCCCCACACCCACCGTACCACCCGCTACTCGCTTGGAGATGAGCCCCTGGAGCTCGCAAAGCGCCATCCTTTTGTCTTTTCTACTATTGACGACAAACTCCAAAGTACTGGTCACTTGGTAAGAGAGTGGCAAGTTGCACGAGAGAAACTTTGTGCCCCGTGTCTTGTTTTCCCCCAAAGCCCCCTCCCCCGCCCCCTCCCGCTCTCCCCATACAGGTACGTACCTTTCTTTTCCGGCCTTTCTTTTTTTCTTTTTTTCTTTTTTTTTCGGGTTTCTTTCAAAAAAGTTTGCTTTGGTGGCGGCGAGGCTGAAGCCACGCCGGCCGAGAGCCCCGCTTTACAATTTGCTCCGTCCGCGACTCCACTGCATCGGCATCCAGTCCGGCCACCTGCAGGGCAAAGACATTACAAAGCATTCGGCACTCGGCCCATGTCTCCAGCGCCAGCGGGGGCCAGCCGTTGCGTCCTGCGTCCTGCAGGCTAATTTGTTTTGGTCCACCCTCTCTCACCGCTGGCGTCGTTTGCGCTTGTTGTTCCATCGCCAACAATCCAGCGCATACCACTAACCATGGAGGAATCTGTAGCGCCAGCCAACTCTGCAGGCTCGACCATGCCTGCAGATCCGTCACCCGTACTGCGCTGTTCTTTGTGCAACAAGACCTTCTACAGAGGTAAGCCCCCCCCCTGCCTTGTTCCAACCCGCTGCTGCGCCGCCAACGCCGTGGCATGCAGCGCTGGCGCTATCTGCCCAGACGTCGTATCGACTCACGGACATCCCATTGCATTAGTCCGGAAAGACGAATCTATATAGCTCACCTCTTGCTAACACTGCTGTGAAATCAAACAAAAACAGAATCTACTTTAAAGAGGCATGACTATTACTGCCGCACCCGCCATGGCATCCAGGTCCCTCGCTCCCGCGCCTGCCTGTCCTGCGTGAGCACCAAGACGAGATGTGACAACGCCAAGCCATCTTGTTCACGATGTTGCAGCAAGGGACTTGACTGCCGGTATCCAGCAAGAGCCATTCGTGCCGCTGAGATGTTGGGCCTGAATCACCCATCGTCTCAAGGGGCAGGCCCTGAGCCCGTGTCGGAGACTCACTCGATGCCTGCTGCCATGGCTCATGATGGCTACATCAACTTTACGACTGCTGCCACCGACGGTGCCATGTTTGATGAAACGCTCCTCTCTCACCAGGCGATGCACACGTTGGAAGCTGATTTAGACAAGAACTGGGACAGCCTTGACTGGCAGCTACCTTTGTCTTCACCAAACACAATGGGTCATGGCCCGTTTTCAACATCACTCTCACCTGAAACAGCACTCAGCAGTGAGACCCCGGCGTCTTTCGACAGCTGCAACAGCTTCCATCGGCTGCCGACATCGATGACAACGATGATGAGCTCCCCAAAGTCGCAGATCCCGCAGATGCCGACCTTTTCCATGCCAGCCATGGTACGTCGCCGACATAACGACCTGGGTGCCCAGCGTGTCTCGCAGCTCATGTTCCAGACCCTCGACGCCTATCCGCTCATGATGATGCGACAGAGGGCCCCGCCGCCATTTCTTCATCCATCCCTACTAGCCGATGGCAACAACAACAACGTGCTCGTCACCACAGCCGATAACCTGGAGCCGTGGCATAATTGTATGAACTTGGTCTACATGGCCAATGGCAAGATGAAAGGCAGCAAGAAATTGTTCTGGAGAAACGTGCGGAGCGAGTGCGAACGCTTTTGCCGTCAGGTAGGTCTCGTACGCTTGGTTGGACGGTTTCTTGCCAAGTGATTGGGCTTGCTGACGTGCTTCCTACAGTACGCAGACTTGAACAGGTGGGAGCTGCTGGCGGCGATGCAGGCTCTGGCCATCTATGTCATCATGCGGCTGGAAGATGGGGAGGAAGAGAGCCCTGATGGCAAAATTGATGGCTTGCTATTGAGGGCAGTCACGGTACGCCGCAATTCATTTGGTAAAGTGAAAGTTGCTTTGCATCACTTTGCTGACAATGTGCAGGTCATCGCGATCCATCTCATGGCTGTAGACACGAGATCCGACCCATCCGCGACGCTGGATACTGTGTGGAAGAATTGGATCTTGGAGGAATCGAGACGAAGGTAAGCCTGTCCCTTGTTGGAAGCTGGCCGCAGAAGTGGTACAAACAACACGCATATGTACTTAGGGTTTTTCCCTCGCTTCGCTCGAAGCTGTAGAAGAGAGAAGGCGCGGAATGGAGAGAGGAGAGATATTCTTGTCCTTTCCAGCTTCAAGCGAGGCAACAATGCCAACAAGGCGTACAAGCTGACTGGTGTGACAGGTTATGCGTCCTCTTTCAAATTATCAACATGCTCGTGTCGTTTGAGCCCGCCGACATGTGTGTGGCCGACGGCGAGGTCCTGCTGGCCCCGCTGCCAGCCCAGAAGCAACTATGGGAGGCTCCCGACCAGCATGCGTGGCAGCGCGACGGGGAAATGGAATCCGTCCAATATATCGAGTTTGGGCTGACCAAGAGCGGCCAGCTGGTAAAGCTTGGCGGTGGCGGAGGGGTGACTGTGGACGCCGCAGCTTCATCATCATCGACCGTCGGACGACCTGATCCGACAGCGACAGCAGCAACTGGGACAACGGCGACCATGACAACAGGTCCAACTTCAGGGTCTATGGGGGCGATGGCGGCGCAACCTACCGGGGCTACCACGGTCCTGAAATGGAACGAGTGGTGTTCTGGCATGGATGGGATTGGGAATCTCGTTATGCTTGCTGCATGTCTTATCCAGCAGTTCTAGCGTGGCCACCCCGCACCTCCCAGCAAGGCAGCCACACAAGGACAGTTGAAACACACGGCCAAAAAAAAAGAAAAAAAAAACCTCGTCAACCTCAGTTTAACAACGGTGGTGTGATGGCATGGTGGTGTGTGCGGGGGAGACGGGGAAAACACTTGCAAGTTATGCCTGTTTAGGCGAATATTTGACGGAGGGCTGAAGGCCTGGAAGGGGTCCCGTCTGAGGGGCAGCTGTGGATGGGGGCGAATCGCAATGTTTACCAGTACTGAGTATGGTAGTTGTACTATGCTTAGGGGAGCTGCTGGTGGTGGTTGCATGGATGAGGCTGAACACGGCGGCTGACTTGCATGTGCTGATGAACGGAACCATTTCGCTCCGTGCCATCCTGCGGACACAAGATGTTTCCTATATACAGATTACTGGGACGCTTGGTGGGGGAGGAGCTGAATGAGCCCATCTTGGCGCCGCATGTTGCTCAATGGAGCAAAGCAAATGCTGAGCTCGCAAATTCTCGGCTACGTGAGAGTCACTTCTTTCAGCTCGACGCCACAAACCTGGCCTTCTAGAAACGATGAGCAAAAAAAAAAAAACACGCTACTGGACAAACAGAGAGAAAAGCAACTCATATTTTTTCGTTTCCTGGTATGCAGGTAATCAACTTCAGAACAGTCTACTTTGGCAGCAAAGATTGTTGCGTCTCGTGTCTCATGTCTGGGGACAAGGCTGGTGATGCAAGGTACCAACACTGTGTCAGGTCGTGAGGCTCTCAAGCTGCACTCTTTCTTCACTGCTAGTGATCAACAAGCGTTCCTGTCTCGACCGTCCCTTGCATGCACTGCGTCCGTACGGCCGTAAAGTAACAGGTTACCCAGCACGTTGCTACCCTACTACTTCGCTGGGCAGGCAGTTTTTGGAAGGTATAGCTCTCCCGTCTGTCTGGTGCGGGTGCCTCGGTCTGACTGACTAAACCTTTCTGTGTAGCTGGGAGTCAGGGTGCGCTTCGCTGCCTTGCGGAGGCACCAGATCGCCCTCATGATCAACGTTAGCAATTACATCTCCCTTTCTTGCCATCTTACCCTTATTTTGCTTTTGCTCGTCTGTTGTCTTTGATATTAGGGCAGACGAGGCTCGCCTTGGCCCCCCCCGCGAGGCGCCTCGTCTCAAAGGAAAGGATTCCGTTCTATAGCCGTCTTGGATCTCGGGCTTGTCCCGCCGGGATCGGACAGCCACGCGAACAAACTACCAACGGCATTACGAGGCAGTGAGGAGCCACCCGCCCGAAAATAAGCCATAAACTCGCAAAGCCCCCAAAATTGAGGCGATCGCGGTTGGCCACAGCCAGGCTCCACTGAGGGCTGATAACTAAACAGATAGATTTGGTCAGGCTTGCATTAGTGCCATCCATCGTTTGCCCGACCCGGAAACGTAGGCTTACTATCCCAACCAACCCCAGTCCTTGGCATCCAGGCAAGCCCTCAGCCAGAATTGCATGTAGAAAGCGAAACGACGCCCTGCAGTAGAATTGCGGTTACTTGGCTGCATGATGTACCAAAGGAGCATAGACTGGAACAATCCTTGCGAAGCCCTGGGATCGGGCAGGGCTGTCAGCTGCATAAAGAGACGTTGCAAGACACCTCCGGTGCAACCTCGCGAGCCGTTCTTCATTTCATCTAAACGTTTATATATGGGTGCAGTATAGTAGCTTACCTACATCACTACAACCCCATCGTATACTAAACTGTACTCGATACCAGTACTGACATACATCATCGCACAACATCACCACCCCGCCCACGCCTAAGTTTCAACACGTTCAACATGGCCGACACATCCAGAACGAAACGTCTCTCCTGCGACCGATGCCACAGCCAAAAAGTCCGCTGCACGCGGGTTGAAGGCTCGACATCTGGCGAGTGCGACCGCTGCCTCCGCAAGGGCTCCAAGTGCGTATACAGTTCCTGCCTCCCCAAAGGCCGGCCCTCTCTCTATCGCGCGGCCGAAACGGCGGCGGCAGCATCGGCGTCGTCTGGTTCCAGGAGGAAAAGCGCTGACCAGGCCTCGTCTTCCTCTTCCTACTCCTGCTTATCCAACAACGGCAGCAAGTCGCACGGCAGCGCAGCAGGGACCGGGGCGCATTCCTCAACGGCCTCATCACCGGAGATGTGCAGCCGCTCCGATTCTCTGGACACGCACATGGAGGAGGTCATCCACGTCTCTCCCCCCCACATGACCGGCGACGGCGAACAGTTTGGCGCCTGTGGCGACCAAGTAGAAATCCGCGAGCCCGACTTCTCGCTGCTGCACTTCCCGCCCGACGACTTTGCCGGGTTCAGTGCACGCTGGGGCGACGACCATGAGGACGGGGCGCGCGACCACATGCCGCTGGACCTGCCCGAGAGCGGCCCGCTGGATCCCGCGCTTCTCAGTGCCTCTCTCTCGAGCCACCTTCTCGGCTTTGACGACCAGTTTGTTGGCAAGCCCGACGTCGGTGTCGTGGCCGCCGCCGGTGTCGTGGGCTTTGCGCAATCGCAGGTTCCAAGCCTCGGCGCCATGTCTGATAGCATCAACGCGAGTAACTCTTCAACCATTCCGAGCGCGCAGAGCACGAGCACCACCAGCTCAACGGCATCGTCGCCGGTCCAGCATGAAAGCTGCCAGGACTACTCGATTGTCTGCCAGCTTGCCGTCGTCTGCACAATGATGCTTCTCAACATGTACTCTGTCGCCTTTAACGCTTTACAGCGATGCCTGGACATTATCAAAGCCTCGTCGGGCCGGTCTAGAATGATGGACTCGGACG
Source organism: Samsoniella hepiali (assembly GCA_001455915.2). Lineage (NCBI taxonomy): Eukaryota > Fungi > Ascomycota > Sordariomycetes > Hypocreales > Cordycipitaceae > Samsoniella > Samsoniella hepiali. Next base: position 493,804 of record LNDK02000006.1, on the reverse strand, counting down.
ATATGGACGAGCACATGGAGGAGTCGTCGCAGACGCACCTGCAGCTGGTGTCGGTGATCCACGTCTGCTCGTATAGCTTCACGCGACAGATTCGGGCGCTGGAGACGGTGCTGAACAGCCAGGCGAAGAGGACAACGGCAGACGCGGTCCGGCAGTCGGACGCGATTGTTGAGCTCAACAAGGAGGTGGAGGCGCAATTAACGCAGTTACGCCAGAGCCTGCACGCAGTGGCGTAGACAAGGTCGAAAAGGGGAGGCAATTTTTGGTCACATATATGATGATTATTATCGGACAAAAGCACAAGAACAGCAGTACATAGTAGACTGGCTGGGTCTACAAGGGATATAGATTTCACGACTTGTCATTAGATATCCTTATGGGATATCGTTATACAAGTATAACGGACCACTCAGACTGGCAGATTAGCAATTACATCAACTCCATTCTCCACTAATTCGCAGCGAGTCAGGCAATCGTTGTATTTCAGTGCTGCACAATTTAGACAGTCCCATACACAACTCCATGCAAGAATACCACGCAAGCGTTCGCCCAGGCACTCAGAGCGTGGAGTGTCGTCGGAGGTGCCACATGGCGTACCTGGGTACCTACCCGAGGCGTGACAGGGTGCTGGGAAATGCCCGATGTCGCCGAGGCCGATGGTCTAAGAGAGATCTTGCGCCATAGCCCGGCGGTTTAACCAGTGCTGACCAAGAAAGAGTCGCCGGCAACGTCACTCGCGAATAGTAGCTGATGAAGCATCGGGACGGAACTATTGACCCATTTATTATCCCAATTGACAGAGCTTTGTATTCTGCTTCCCTTTGCTCTTGCTGTTTTTGGGGTTTTTTCTGGCCTTGTACGGTACTGCTATACAATTCTGCCGTCACCAGCGCTTATTATCCAGCGGCGAGCCAACGACACGAAGCACGAGAAAATAACAAGAAAAAAAATTAACCTGCGAGAATGAGTATATCTTCCGAGGCAATTGCAGCCGCGGAGCAGCTGGTGGCCGACTTGAAAGGCCACAGCGGCTCAGTCCGTGACCAGGCGAGCGTGGTTCGCCAGCTGGAGCGGCTGCGCTGCCTGGTGCAGACAGGGCCGGACGCCCTCATGTTTCAGTCATACCCGGTAAGAACAGAGAAAGAAAAAGAGGAATTTTCGACGGCAACTAGGAAGATTTTTGTTCTGATAATGACAGTTTCAAATTTTGCCGGCCATGAATACTTTGCTGGACTTTGGCGTCTTTGATGCTGTGCCGCTGAGTGGCTCGATTTCGGTCGGGGATCTGGCGGCGGCAGTCAAGCTAGATGCTGGGATTCTTAGTACCTAGACATGCTTCACAATATGCGTTGGAGACTATGATAAACTAATGTGAATAGGTCGCTTCCTCCGCCTCGCACTCACGCAGGGTATCTTTTCAGAAAGCCCGGCCAATGTGTATACACACACTAAAGCATCGGCCATTTTCCGTACCGATCAGGCCGCTAGCTTTTTCCGCCTTGGGTTCGTTTTATCCCCATTCCCAACGTTTAATCCCCTTTTTCTGATATTTGCATACAGCACGATACAGTTCCCTCAGTGGTGGAGGGTCTCTGACTATCTCAAATGCCACACGGCGGCCGACGCCAAGGACGCCACCAAGATTCCCTTTTCGTGTGCTATGGGCAAGGAGGGCATGACATACTACGAGACGCTTGAAGAGGATCCGGCCATCTCGGATGCCTGGCACAAGGGCATGGTCCTGATTGAGGCGACGCAGCCCGTGTGCGGCATGTTTCCGTTCTCGTCGCTCAGGGAAGAGGTCGAGGCTGAGCCTGAGAGGCCGTTCGTGGTGGACGTCGGCGGAGGTCGCGGAAACGCGCTCGTGGCCATTATGGGAGAGTGTGGCGGCAGCTTCGGGGCCAAGATGGTGTTGCAGGACATGGAAGCGGTTCTGCACGGCAAGGATCCGGTGAGCGTCGACGGGGTGGATGTCATGGCACACAATTTCTACAATCCCCAGCCTGTCAAGAGTACGTTGGACATGATTGACACCAATTACTCCCAAAAAAAGAAAAAATAAAGGAAAAAAAAGAAAGCTAACATGAATACAGACGCCCACGTGTACTTTCTCCGCAACGTCTTGCACAACCACTACGACGAGCGCAGCGCCGTCATCCTGCGCCACATTGCAGCGGCCATGGGCTCTACGTCGCGGGTCCTGATTGGCGAGATGATCATCCCCGACACGGCGGCCGCGGGGTCGGACCCGCTGCCGTTCTTTATGGACCTCAACATGTTCATGGAGGGCGGCCTGGAGCGGACCGAGGACGACTTCCGGAGCTTGCTGGCCGGGGCCGGGCTGGAGCTGGTCAAGGTGTGGAGGCATCCGGACAACCCGACGCAGACGACGATGGAAGCCAGGCTGCAGGCTGCCAAATAAGTTTCTGCAAGAATGGGGAAAGCCGTCGACAAGGACCAGGGCGACGATGGCATCGGGGCATGGGCTTCTCTTGGTAGAAAGATAAGAGGGCGGTGCAGGAATGGATAGCTGGAGAGACGAAGCTCCCGATGAGGTCGTGCTAGCTATAGCTGCATGTGTAGGGTTTATCTGGCAACTTCTATAGCTGCCTGTAGGATGGAAATAGGCTCAATTCTCGGCATGGCTTGCGTTACTATGCGTGCAAATGCCGGACCAGGGACTAGCAAGGCTGCCATAATGAGGTACATATATTCCGCGATGGCCAGGGTCACATATGGGAAAGGCGCGGGGTGCGACGAATATGCTCAGTCCATCTCGTCGGCTCGTAGATTGATTCGCCCCGTTGCATGTTGCAAATCTGACCGAGATTATGGGGGTGGTGGTACATGCCATGGCCAAGCAAAATCTACACGGAGCTCCGTGAACGACACTACACTCCACGAGAGGCAGCCACTTCAGCCCCCTTCAGCCCTCCTCAGCCCACCTGGCTTTTGTTTGGCTAGAAGCGGTTGCCAAGCAAGTAACCAAAAGAGGTAACTAACTAATCGGTGGGGGTTGCATGGGAGGAGCAGTGCCGATTGTCGTGCTCCGACACTCTCGGCGCATTTGCCAGGGATGCCTGCTGGGATACCTCTGCGGCCGGGCATTTTATACTCGCACTGAACCCAGAGACATTCGTCAGACACGAGAACATGTGGCCCGACGCTCGGCGCTTTGAAAATTCGACCGAGCCTTGAATTTGTTCAGCACGCAGTGAGTGGCACTTTATGCTTCATTGAGGCAGTCGCAAAGGGGGTACCTGCAAAGTGGCTTCAGAGCCATGTATCGAGTATTGCTTTGGCATAACTCGACCCAAATATTCCACAAGGGACGATTTCTTTGCGACTCTTCATCAAATTGATCCATTGGTCGACAGAAGCAACAAGTGTGGCTATTTGGTTACTGGCAGAAGACATGGCTGCGCAACCCTACGACGCGCCGGCCGATGCCAACCAACAATCGCAGGCCGGCACGAAGACTTTGTCGCCATCGTCGCAAAGTGTCTCTGTGTCCGACAAGGAAACGCCGCAGCCCATTGTTGATGCGCAGCCCCCGGGTGATAAGGAGAATGGCATTGACGAGTATCCTCGCGGCTTCAGGCTCGTCCTCCTGGCCGGAGCGTCCATTATGGGCGTCTTTCTCATCTCTCTCGATCAGGTACATGGCTTTCCCTCTTTCTTTTTTTGCTCTCCTCCAAGGAACATACTAATGCCTTTTTTTCTAGACCATCGTCGGAACCGCCATCCCCAAAATCACCGCCGAGTTCAACGGCCTCAAAGACATTTCCTGGTACTCGGCCGCCTACTTCATGACCTTTGGCGGCCTCGAGGCCTCCTGGGGCAAGGCCTTTAAATATTTTGACCTCAAATGGACCTTTATCCTCTCCCTCGTCATCTTTGAGATTGGCAGCCTCATCTGCGGCGTCGCGCCCTCGTCCGTCGCCCTCATCATCGGTCGCGCCGTGGCCGGCGTAGGAGCTGCTGGTATTTCCGTCGGCGGCACCAGCATCGTCGCCTTCAGCGTGCCCCCAAAGACGCGCCCGATCCTGATGGGCCTGATTGGGCTGACGTACGGTCTGAGTTCCGTCCTGGGGCCTCTCATAGGCGGCGCCTTCACCGAGAAGGCTACGTGGAGGTGGTGCTTCTACGTCAATCTCCCTGTCGGCGCGCTGGGTGCCGCGGTTGTGCTCCTCTTCTTCCACCTGCCCGCCGCTGTCAAGCCACCTCCGATCCCGCTGACCAGAAAGCTACTGCACCTTGACCCCGTGGGCATTTGCCTCACCATGGCCGCCATCATCTGCTTCGTCCTCGGCCTGCAGTACGGCGGCGTCGAGTATCCCTGGCACAGCAGCCAGGTCATCGGCCTGCTCGTCGGCTTCGGCTTGCTGACCGCCGCTCTCATTGGCTGGTCCATTTGGCTCGGCGAGTATGCAATGATGATACCTCGCTTGTTCAAGAAGCGAGAGCTGTGGAGCATCTGCCCCTACCAGTTCTTCTTCCTCGGCGACTTGTTGCTGCTGCTGTACTACCTCCCGATTTACTTTCAGTCAGTCAAGGGCGCCACGCCGATCCAGAGTGGTGTGAACAATTTGCCCATCGTCGTCGCCGTTGCCATCTTCTGTGTTTTGGGCGGCATCTTCGTCTCAAAGACAGGGCTGCCGACACCGGCCATGTTTGCGGGCGCCGCGGTCGGCACAATTGGTTGTGGGCTGTTTTACACTCTAGACATTGACACGCACAGCGGCAAGTGGATTGGCTACCAGATCCTCACAGGCTCGGCGATTGCCTTCTCGGTGCAGAATGGCCTGAACATCGCACAGGCGAGTGTCGACGCTGAAGATCTGCCCGCCGTCACAGCCTGTCTTTACTGTAAGTGCCACCATCCCAATTCCCCATACGCCAGGGCTCGGAGGGCACTCAAATGTTAATAATATTCTCTTTGCTCTGCAGTCTTCCAAACAGTTGGTGGTGCCTTTACCGTCTCCTCCGCGCAGTCCGCTTTTGTCAACCAGATGCTCGCCAAGCTCGCCTCCATCGCCCCCTCCATCCGCGGCCAGCGCGTTATCGACGCCGGCGCGTCCGACCTCAGAAAAGTGTTTTCTGCCGAGGAGCTGCCAAAGGTGCTCATCGCTTACATGCACGGCCTCAAGGCGGCATTTGCGCTGTCCGTTGCCTTTTGCGGCATCGCGCTCATCGCGACGCTTTTTGTGCCGTGGAGAAGGCTGGCGACGCATGCCAAGGAGCAAAAGGACGGCGATGAGGAAAATCCAGTCGTGAGGACTTTGTAAGGAAGGCAGTGATGGATGCCGTTAACATTATCTACCCTTACCTGGCCCCCAGGTTTTCTCTGAAGCGACACCAGCCTCTCATTTAGCAGATGCCATACGGTAACTATATTAGATCCATGAATAATGTTCTAGTTATCACACGTACTGGCAGTATATTTGAAACGTCAACATTTATTGCACATTGGCGCTATACGGGGTCTCGGAGTAGTCAGCTTTAGTTTAAAAAAGTTGACATTGACAAGAACAAAGACAAGAAATTACGACAGCCGACCATACATCGTGTAATCATTTTGTTGATGATTGGCAATTGTTTTTATTCCCTTACTCTTCTTTTCTTTCACTCCGTAGCATGTTATACGGCATTGCTAGTATAATATGCCTACCCTATAGACATAATAACCCTTCCGCGTAGTACCCTAACATCTTTTATCTATGTTATAAAGTATAGCTTACCTTATATTTTGACACTAGAAAGATAATAAATTGAAATAAAATAAGTTAATATAAAGTTTTAAACCTTATGGTTAATAGTATAATGACTAGATTGGGATGTATCTCAGACCCCGTCTTACTAGCTTGCGTCCTCGTAGTACAACATCGCTCTATGCCCCTAACATAAAGAGTATGACATAACGAAAATAAAATATATAAATCATAATGGACTCTTATACGAAATCTGTCTATCACACTAAACATATGTACAAAAACCGCAGCGCCAACGCCATGGACTTCTCTACATTATCAATCTTTTTGCATCATCTGCGTGTTGCAAGTGCCAGATCACCACCAGCACTTGCGAGTGCTGCGTCATGCGATGCTAGTATATACGTTAAGCCCGCAGCTTTAACTTTTCCAAACCACTGGAGTATCGGAATCTCGGACAGCGTCCTGTCACCCCTTTCCTTCTTAACATGTGCAGCCAGCTCTTTGACGTCCAGCGAGACAGTGCTCTCGTAGTGCAGCCAGTGAGCGGCAGCTGGGCTGGCTGTGGTGTCGGCGGCAAGGGCGGAATTGCACAGACGTGTGGAAACAAGCTGGCCAGGAATCAGGTCCATACGCCCCTCCCAGCCTGTTGTGATGGGCACGAAGCCAGTTTCATCAATGCATCGCACAAATTCCTCCAGGACAAGCTTTTTGGGTTCGACAACAGAGCCCACAGACGGGAGGAGGCGATGAATAAAAGATGGCACTGCCAGGGGACCTTGCGCCGCACGTTCCAGTACTCTCTCGCTCGCCCACTTGGAGGCGGCGTAGCCGTTGGTTCCGTCGACAGGAGGGGTGAAAGGGGCCGCTGATGTGGCAGTATCAGCCAGAACATCGCGCGGTAGAAGGCTCGAGGTCGAGATAAAGTGAATGGGAATCCTTCTCGGAGTTGCCATCGCGATGAGCTCCTTGGTACCCTGGACGTTGACGGCACGGAGTACGTGATAGTTGTCCCAGAAGGAGCGGACGGCGCACATGTGCATTATGACATGTGCCCTCTGCGCCAAGTCATGGAACTCATCCTCAGCGAGACCAAGTAAGGGAAGAGCTAGGTCGCCGACGTGCTGGAAAATCTTGCGGCTCTTGAGATGCGCTACTCCGCGAGCGCTCTTGCGTACGATGCAGTGAATCTCGCCGACGCGCTCATCAGCGACGAGCCCCGGCAGAACCTGCTTTGCCATGCTGCCCGTCGCACCAGTCACGAGAACGACCCTTTTTTCGACAGCCCCTGACTTGTTGTCAATAGTCTCTAAAAACTTGGGCACCGTAGGAGGCGCCGTCTCGGCCTCCCAGTCGATGTCGCTGAGAGCCGGGCAGTCCTCCACGGCGCGCGCCATCTTCTCGAGCGTGTTGGCGTTGAGAAGATCCACTAGGCGGACCGCGACGTTGAAAGCCTCGCGAAGCTTGGACTGTAGACGCACAATTAGCAGCGAGTTGCCGCCGATGGCGAAAAAGCTTGTCTCGGGCGTGACTGCGAGCCCCAGTGCGTCGACGTTGGGGAGGGCGTCGCGCCACAGCCGTGCGAGCTGCGCCATCGTCTCCGTCATTTCGATGACGCCCTTGTCTGCCGACCTGACAGCGGCGGGGAGGGGGAGCGCCTTGATGGCCTTGCGGTCGACCTTGGAGTGGCTGCTGAGAGGTAGCTCGCTGAGGGCGACGGCGATCACGGGGACCATGTACTGAGGGACGGGAAGGCGGGAGAGGAGAGACTTCAGGTATGAAGCCTCGTCAGCTACCTTGTGCTCGGATACAAAGACGACGTGGGCGACAAGAAAGTCGGGGTCACCCTCACGTAGTGTCACGACGGCGGCTTTCAAGGTACCAGCTGCAGTGGCGAGGATGCTGCTCTCCACGTCGCCGAGGTCAATGCGGAGGCCGCGGAGCTTAATCTGGGCGTCGTCATGGATGCGGCGGTGGAAGACGAGGGCCCCATCCTCCGCAAGGTGTCCCATGTCACCAGTGCGGTGCATCATGGTCCAGCCGTTGGCGCGCTGTCTAGGAGTCGTATGGGGGTTGGGGAGGAAGGTTCGGGAAGTCAGCTCTGGGTTGGCAAGATAGCCTGCAGAGACACCGGGACCACCAATAACGACCTCACCAGGCATGCCAGGAGGAAGCAGATTTTGGTTCATGTCCATGACGTAGGTCGCGTAGTTGGGCAGCGAATAACCGCAGGCGACTCGCTTATTTTCCCCGTTGGCGCGATTTTGCGCGCGATAATCTACCAAGCCCTTGTGGGAAGCAATGGAGATTTCGGCCGGTCCGTACGAGTTGTACAGCTCAAGGGCCGACAGCTTCAGCGAGTCAAACTGGCCGAGCACCGTGCTTGTCAGTGGCTCACCACCGGCAAAGGCAAAGCGCCAATTGGTGGCGTGGCGAAGATTGTCTCCTCCGTAGCGAATCCACATGCCATACTCTGACGGAGTCACCTTGGTGTAGGTAATATTTTGCTCATTTATGATTTCCGTAATGGAGATGGGATCGCCGCGCTTGCTCCAGGGCACAATATACAGCATGCCGGCATTGGAGAGACCAGTGAAGATTTGATCCATGGAAAAGTCAAAAGTGAAGGCGCTTTGCTGCAGGATGCGCTCCGCCCCTATCTTGTAAGTCTTGGTATAGCCCTCAATCTCATTGCGGATGCCCGCGTGCTTGACCATGATGCCCTTAGGCTTGCCCGTGGAACCGCTTGTGTACAGAATGGCAGCAAGCGTGTCTGGGTTGGCCGAGTTGCGGACGGAAGCAGTTGGAACGGCAGGAATGGTAGTCACATCCAGGACCACGGGAGAGTGTAGTTGAGCGGCGTCTTTGGCCGTGGTGGTATCCACGAGGACAGCGGCGGGTCTGCAGTGACCTGCTTGAGCAGCCAACCGCTCTATGGGGTTGCGGATGTCAAGTGGTACATAGACGCCGCCGATGCGCATGATGGCGAGCAGGGAGCAGATCCAATCAGCCACCGCCTGCTGATAGACGAGTACACGCGATCCAGTAACGATGTGCTCCTTGACAAGTGCTTCGGCAATCGCTTCTACCCTCTGAATCATGGTCGCATAGGTAAGGCTGTTGCCCATGCCGTCCATCAGTGCGATATTGTTAGGAAACTGCGAGGCTACTTGGTCGATGCGATGGGGGAGAGTCGACGGCCAGCCCGACGTCATGTCAGGGCCGACGCCAACCTGCACGGCGCGCGCCAGCTGCTTCATGCTGAACCGGGGCGTACTCTCCACGGTCAGCTCGATATCCTGTGACAGTACGTCGACAAAATGTGTGTAGGTCTCGAGAAGCAGATTGGTGGCCGTCATGTCATACAGGCCCTGCTGGGCACGGAAAGTGACGTGCACCTCCGATCCGAGGTCGGCGACATCGAGAGAAATGTCATAGGCGGTACGGCCAGGATGCATCTCTTCCAGATCGAAGCGGCAACCCAGCCAAGTCTGCTTGTCGCTCGTCTGCTGGCGGTAGTCGAAGAAAGCTTGGAAGAAGGGGCTGTAGGTTGAAGATCTTGCCACGTTGAGCTCCTTGAGCAGGACGTCAAACGGCAGTCGGGAGTGATCCAAGGCGGCGTAAGCAACATCGCGCGCCTCAGCAATGGCCGCAACAAAAGGCTGACATGTAGTGCGTTTAAATCTCAAAGCAAGCAAGTTCAAGAAGAAACCGATGCTGTTGATGGTGTCGCTGTCGTGGCGGTTGGCATCGGCAATACCAATTGTGATGTCCTCGTCTTCCACGAGGGAGAAGAGCATGGATTTGAACGCGGCAAGATAAAAGTGGAAGGGAGTAGAGCGATGCGTCTTGGCCAGAGTCCTGACGCGGGCGGCAATGACGGCGTCGAGACGGATGCCAATCTGGTGGACCGCATAATCGGTCAGGGCGGACCGCGAGGTTGAACGAGCCATGGGCAAAAGAGATAACACAGGGGGCTGCTCGCCAATGGGGAAGACACCCTTCCAGTATTCGAGGACGTCATTGAACTCACCGTTGGCGATGGCGTCGTGCTGAGCGATGGAAAAGGCAGGGTACTGGGAGGGAGGGGGACCAAGAGGCCGACCACTGTAGACACGATCCAGGTCAGAGGTGAGGACCTGGAAGCTTGCCATGTCCATGATGATGTGATGGTAGTTGACGAGAAGGTAGTGTGAGTTTGTTGAAAGGGTCACGAGCATGACACGCAGCAGGGGTCCCTCTGAGAGATTGAAGACGTGGCTTCGCAGTTTGGTGTACAGTTGGCGAACTTGGTCAACCGACTCGGCAGATGCGCGTTCCAGCTTAAAGAGAGAAGTTGCCAGAACCTTTTGCGTAGCCTGATCGGCATCATCCGCGTCTCCGATAAAGGAGGTACGAAGAGATTCGTGCCTCTCTGTAAGCACCCGAAAAGCATTCTCTAGCTTTGCAGCACGTACAGTGCCGGTGATGCGGAAGCACAAGGCGACGTTGAACGTGGTCGGATCGTCAACGAGGTACTGGAGGAACCAGAAGCGCGACTGTCCGACCGAGATCGGCTCAGTCTTGACGACTGCGTTGGAGCCATTCGTCGACGCACTCTCATCATCAGAGTGCTCAAGCATAGCCTCTGCCTTTGCCATGACGGGGTCGGCAACGGAGGGAGCCGAAGAGACGCTCGTCTCCTTGGAAGAGGGAGTCTGCGCGCCAGGGCTTGAATTTTCCCAGGTAGTGGATCTGCCTCTGGATGACGGCGTCTTGGAATGCTGCATCTGAGCTTCTGGCGCGGGCAGCGGTACGGGCTCGGCAGCCTTGGTAGGCGGCGCACGTGGTGCTGCTGTGGCGGGCTCGGAGACACTCTCGCCTTGGCTAATGTGAGAGATGAGCTCATTGGGCAGCTTCTTGATCGCAAGCTCACAGACCTCCTCTAGAGAAGAGCCACCAACGAGCTTAAGAACTGGTACGTCGACCTTGAGCGTCTTGAGGAACCACGAGCGCACTTCGACGGCAACCAGGGAATCAATTCCAAGCTCGACGAGCGGCGCGTCGTGTACGATGGTCAAGTCCGGGCTCTGTAGCATCAGCCGAAGCTTGGCCGAGAGCGCTTCTTTCAGTAATGATAGAACTTCTTGGTTGGTAGCAGCGTTGGCGATTTCTTCCTTGACCGTCAACTTGGACGCCTTATCGGCGATCTGGTTGTTATCTCCGTCCGAGGAATCGATCAACAGGTGCGAGAAGATGGGGTCGTTGTACCAAGTGATGCCAGTTTCCTCTGCTGTAATCGTGCGGATGCCGCTCGTTATCACGGCGCGGGGGACGGTATGCATGTCCTCGTCTCCGGCGGCAGCGTAACCGCCAAGAATGCTTTCAGCAAAGGCCAAGCGGACATCCGACTCTGAGAGCGGAGTGATGCCGTACTTTTGCAGTGAGTCGGCAATATGCTGACCGGCCGCCTCGGCGACACCGATACCCATGATGAGACCAAGATCCAGGGCCGACGCGGCGAGACCGCGAGCGCGTCTATGCTTTGCAAGACCGTTCATGAAGCCATTGGCAGCGGCATAGTTTGACTGGCCGGCTGTGCCGATAACACATGAGATGGACGAGAGCATGATGAAAAAGTCGAGCTCATCCCTATAAAAGACGCGATCCAAGTTCAGAGAGCCGTCAATTTTGGGGCGCAATGCGCGGTTCATCAACTCGGCCGACATGCTGCTGAACGGTGCGTCGCTCAATGAGTTGGCACCGTTGACGATGCCGCCAATAGGTAGGCAAGTCTCGTTAATGACTGTGACGACGGCTTCGAGGCTGCTCATGTCGGTAATATCGGCCGCCATGACTTTGACGCTTGACTCGGTTCCTTGGAAGGAATCCAGCCAGGCGCTGTCGACTTTGGGTGAGCGACTGACTAGAATCACACACCCTGCGCCATTGCACACCATCCACTCGCACAATGATTGACCAATCTGGCCGGCGAGGCCGAACAGGATGTACGTCTTGAATGGTGAAAGCATCTGCTGACCGTCGAGGGGGCAGACGGGCACGACCAAGCTTCCTTCCGCGCTCCAGGCGATAATGTCCGTGCTGGAGTATTTGAACGAGGCGTCTTGAGTCTTGTCAATAGAGACGACGTTGGTTTCGTCGTCGGTATTAAAAAGAGATGGGTCAGCACTCTGCAATAAGTTCTCAAGCGCGCTGCTCAAGACAGCCTCATCATCAAAGAAAGAAGAGATGGACGACTCGCAGCCGGCGAAATCAGAAATCTGAAGCCTCTTGACTGCGGCGGAGAGCGCCTGGTCGATGTTGCGGCCCACCTCGGAGGCCTGCGACATATCAAGGTAGTGCGTCGGGTGAAGGGGAAAGAGTTTTCGTTTGATAGCTTGCTTGGATTCGTGGGGACGGAATGAGATCCAACCGTACTTGTCATTGGAGGTTTTGGCATGGGAGAAGCTAGCAGTGACTCCTTGAGCAGCGGCTCGGCGGCAGAAGACGTTGGCAAAGGTGCTGTGTTGGCTGGAGAAGTGCACCAAGAGCCTGCTCTTAGGCGGAAGCAATCCGATGATAGACTTAGTGAGAAGCTCGTTGGTAATTGCGCCAGCCAGTTTGCTTGAATCCTTGATCGGAGGCACCGCAATTGAAGCAACTGGAACCACAGTCTTGGAGTTGGTGGTGGACAAAGCAACAACTGCGGCTTCCGTCTTCTGAGACTGCCCGACACCAACATACAGCTTAGCGTCTGGAGTAACACGAATGGCCATAAGGCTAGAAGCGGCAATGCTGACCAAACCATTCTCCTTGCCAGAAGGTGGAACATTGATACTCTCCACCAGGCAAGGCGCTGACGTAGTCTTATTGGCGACGACGGCAAGCTTAGAGTTGGTGGCTGACACAACCTTGGAGATGGCACGTCTAGTAGCATTCAATCTCGCGTTCTGGGTCACATCCGGCAGGATACGGGGCAGCATCAGCTTGTTGCCGCGCAAGAAACTCTCTGGCTCCTTGGACCAGAGCAGGTCCAGGTTGTTCCACTCTTCTAGAGCGCATTGCCGCAGGAGTTGCTCGGCAACAACCTGCGAGGCGCTGCCATTGCACTCGGCCACATCTAGCGCGGCAATGCTGACGTGCGCGGCCTCGTGGCTGATGGACCGCAGGAATGCCAGACTGGCTGCGTGATATGGGTTAGTTCCCGAGATTGCACCGTTCGTCACCCACAGCACGTGTCTGGCGAGCTCCAGGATGCGCTTCAAGCTGTCCATCCTGGCGGCCGTCATGCCTTGCAGCACGGGCGCATCAAGATCTACCAAATTGATAAAGGTGCTGCCCTCCTGCAGCTTCTTGGCCTCGGCTGCAGTTGGAAGACCTGGCAGCGTGGTGACATTGCCGCAGAATGGGCCGAGCTTCTCCGTAACCTGCTCGGCCAGGCGGCAGCTCTCGAGACTGCCGTTGCCCAGGACGACAATGTTGTCAACAAAGACGGAGGCAGCGTTGGTGACAGCGAGAGGCTCACGGAGGAACTTCACCTCATCGACGACGGCCTGGGCGACCATGACGGAAAAGGGCCAGGTCATGGCCGCGTTTCCCGTCTTGGACACGATGCTGTCAACGCCGCCGAAACCGGCCTTGCGTAGCTCCGTGTGCCACTCGATAGAAGTCAGAGTGGTCGGCAAGTAAGACAGACTTGCCATGATGGTTGCGTGGCGGATGGGTTCGGGGTCGGTGGCCTCGAGCAAGATTAGATAGCCACCCGGTCGCAGAAGTTGGCGGACGTGCTGGAGCGTGTCATGAATAGCAGGTGAGGTGCGGAGGGATTCGCATGCAATGATGACATCAAATGACTGGACCTGAAAACCTTGACTCGTTGGTTCTTGATGGATATCCAGAGTCTTGAAGCTTATTTTATCCTCGTTTTTGGTGATAGTCATGACCTGCTCAACAACATGTTGGGAAGGATGAGTATACATGTACGACGCCAGCACGCCGCCATGGGCAGATGTGACGTCGGCCGCTGCGCAAAGAGCATTGTTGCTTGGGGAGCCAATCTCCAGAATCTTAGCGTGAGGGTATCGGTAGGTGATTTGCTTCAAGACACTAGCCACGATGGGCAGCTGCTCCTTGATTCCAAGGCCGTGCTTGAAATAGTCGCTGACAAGATTGTCAGCCTCTATGTACTCGGCGACGGGCTTGCCATCTTGGATAGCGGCGGGCATACTCTCTCCGACAGCAGAGAGCAAGCGCACAGTGGCATCATCGGCGTGTTGAGCTACGACATTCGCAATATCCGTAGCAGTGTCTGCGAACCACTCCCTGCGCAGGGCCCCATGGTTGCCGCTGCCATTGCCGTCAGAGACGCGGGACACAGCACTGGCAGCAAAGTCGCGAACTTGCATCAGCTGCTGCGAGCCGCTCTTGGCCCAGTCCTCGGCCGTAATATTGGCTGTCCATTGGCGCAGGTAGTAATACGCAATTCTTTCGCAGGCAGCGGTAAGGGCCGATTCCTCAGCAGAAGGCTGAGCAGCCATGTGCTTGCTAACAGCACCCGCGTCTGGCGACGCAAGCCCGAGTCTGGTCAAAGAAAACACGCTGCGGTCCTCCGCTGCAGTTGCGGGAGCAAAGGGACTCAGGAGTAGTTGCTCCAGCTCAACCATGGCGTTTTGGGAACCCTCATCGTAGATGGTGATATTGGCAGAAAAGTCATCCGTGTCTTGGTCGAGTGTTGTGTAGATCGGCAACGTGGAGATGCCCGCCGGGACCGCTTCGCACGCAGCGGGGTTGACGCGGATCGAACCAATGCCGGTCGGCACGTGGAGGTTCCAGAGACGCTCGTCACCGGGGCACGAGTAGGCAACCATGGCTGACTGGATGGCGACGTCAAGTGTGCTAGGGTGCACAAAGTAGGCCGGCTCGTGCGCATCCTTTGGCTCGTACCTGTTAATGTGCGCCGAGGCGTGGTTCAGCCGGCGTTTGATGGAGGAGAGGCCACGGAAGGCGCCGGTGTAGCCGTAGCCAAGCTTGGAAAAGCTGTTGTAGGTGCGGTCGGCATCGACATCTGTCATGTTGTAGTCATTGACGGCGTCAGAACTCAGTACAGCAAGGTCGGCATTTCCAAGGGTGATGTTGAGGGTTGCGCTGGCAATAAGCTCCATCTCGTGGTCTTGACCAGAACTGACGACAGGAGCCGAGTAGAGCGAAAAGTCGGCTCGGAGTTTCTCACCATCTATATCGTGGATGTTGGATAGAGTGACGAGAGTCTCGACACCGGCAACGTCTTCGTCATCAAAGGTAATGGCTTTGGGGATCAAGAGATTACGCAACTCGTACAGCTGAACGCTTCGGCTGCCAGCCATCTTTCGACCAGCCTCCATGGCCATGGCGACATAGCCAGCTGCCGGGAAGACAACGAGGTCCTGCAGCTTGTGGCCCGCCATCCACGGAATGCTCGACGTGCGAAGGATGTTGCTCCAGCGAATATCCCGGCTGTTGGACTCGGGCGACAGCGTGCCGAGCAGCTCGTGCGGGAGCTCCGTCTGCCCGCGCATCTTTCTTGACCGGCGGGACTCAGTCCAGTAGATGCGGTCGTGATCCCACTGGTAGGTTGGGAGGCCAACAACCAGCTTAGGCGGCGCTTGCGCCTCTCCCATCGTTGCCTTGCGGAAGGACTCCAGGTCAACTGCCTTGTTGCCAAACATGGTCCAAATGAAGCCTAGGGCCTCTGCAAAGGCCTCGGCATCGTTTACGCCACGACTCAGGACGCCGGTGTACGGAAGAGGACTTGCGCGGACATCAGCGACGTTTTGCGTGACCGGGCCCTTGAGGGCAGGGTGCGGGCCGACCTCGATGACAAGTTCGATATTCTCATTATCAGCGATGGCGTTCTTAACGGCATCTGAGAACAGGACGGCACTCGTCATGTTGTCTCTCCAGTACAGGCTCTGCAGATTCTCGCATGGCGTCATCGGCCTGACCTGGGGAGTGACACTGGAATACCACTTGGAGGTTCTGTGCGGCTCGTCGACGCGGACATGACAGGCATCTAGGGCCGATACATAGGCCTCGCCGCAGGGGAGCATGTGGTGCGAATGATACGCTGTATCTACCTTGAGCAGTCGCGCAAACGCCTTCTTCTCATCCAGGTGTTTCTTCGCTTCAGTGATGGCATCAAGGTCTCCGGAGAGCGTCACGCTGGCCGAGGAGTTGTGGGCAGCAATGGTCAGACGGCCGTTGAACTGCACAGAGTTGACCAGCTCCTCGGCCTCCTCCCAAGACAAGCCAGCGGCCATCATGCCACCCTTCTGACCGTTGGCGGAATTACCTGCCATGTGAGCATACAAGCCGCGATAATAGGCAATGCGGATAGCGTCGGCAGCGCTGAGCATACCGGCGGCATAGGCGGCGCCAATCTCACCAGAAGAATGGCCGACGACAGCAGAAAATGTGATTCCGGCAATGCGTAGGAGATCAACCAGGACTATCTGCACAGCAGTGCACAGGGGCTGGGAGATTGCTGCCTCGGCAATACGCGACCTGTCAGCGCCAGCAAGCATCTGCTCGCGTAGATGCCATGTCGGGCGGTCCGCCGGTGGGAGGGACTCCAGTGCTGCTTGGAGGTGTTCAAGTATCTCGCTTACACGGTTGCATGATCGAATTAGATGGGCGCCCATGGCAGGCCACTGTGCACCCTGGCCGGTAAACACGCCTAGGACGTTCAGAGCAGCGCCTTTGCCTCGCGAGCGATAGCCGAACGCAGCGCCGGGAGTAGCCTCACCCAAGGCAATCTTCTCGTCAATCTTGTGGACGAGCTGTTCGGCTGTAGAGGCGGAGAAAGAAATCTTGGTCGCCATCTGGCTGCGACGACAGGCCAGAGTCCAAGCGAGGTCACCCAGATGCAGCTCACTGGTCCGCTCTTTCAGGACTTGCGAGTACTGTTTCAGGGTAGAAACGACGGATGATTCAGTTAGCGCCGAGAAGAGAAATGGAAGCATGTTTGCACCCGCCATGTTAGATGCCGTTTCGGGCTGAGGTGCGACGTGCTGCTCCAGAATGGCGTGCGCGTTGGCGCCGCCAAAGCCGAAGCTGTTGACGCTCGCGCGGCGGGGGACGCCGCTGGGCTGCCTGGGCCAGGGACGGAGATGGGTGGGCACCTCTATGTTCTTGTAAAAAGGCTCGATCTTGGGATTCAAGCGAGCAAATGACAGGTTGGGGGGAATCATGCCGTTTTGTAGGCAAAGAGACGCCTTGAGTAAGCCGGCTACCCCAGCAGCGCCTTCGAGATGGCCGATGATGGTTTTGATGGAGCCGACATACAAGGGCGCCTCTCGCGTAGACGTAGACCCGGCCGATTTACCAAACAGATTGTAAATGGCCTCGGCCTCCCTGGGATCACCCGCTTGCGTTCCAGTGCCGTGCGCCTCAAAGTACTGCGGGCGGTCGGCCGGGTTCCCCTCTGGGTCCAAGCTGATTTTGGCGTATGTCTGCCGAATCAGCTTGGCCTGCGCCTCGCTGCTCGGCACCGTCAGGCCGTTGGAAAATCCATCCTGGTTTGCGCCCGTCTCGCGGATGATGCACTCAACGTGGTCGCCATCCGCAATCGCATCGCTGAGGCGCTTCATAACGATGGCGGCAACGCCCTCGCCGCGGGCATAGCCGTCGGCGTCGGCATCCCACATGCGCGAGCGACCGTTGGGGGAGAGCATATTCAGGTTACTCTCGCCAATGTACATGTCGTAACTGAGGAGGACCTGGGTGCCACAGGCGACGGCCACCTGCGACTCGCCGCTGCGCAGCGACTGGACGGCCTGATGGACGGCGATGAGACTGGACGAACAGGCCGTGTCAATGGTCATACTAGGTCCGTGCCAGTCGAAAAAGTAGGAAACGCGATTGGAAATGACGGCGCGATTGATACCGGTCGCGAAATATTTGGGGATAGTGTTGTGATCGCGGACGAGAATATCATGATAGTCGAGAGCTACCGCGGGAAAAATAAGCAAAAAAAGTATTAGCTCTTGTCACATAGTTTATTTCTCCATGTTTTTCGAGAACACTTACTCATAGTCCCGACATAGACAGAAGTGTCAGACCCGCGAAGACTCTCGAGTGTGTGGCCGCCAGCTTCTAGGGCCTGATACACAGTCTCGAGGAGTATGCGCTGCTGGGGGTCGATGGCTTCGGCCTCGTTGGCGCTTATGTTAAAGAAGGGCGCGTCAAACCTACGCACATCTTCGTCGAGGAGGTAAGAGTGCCGCACGTTGGATCGCCCGATTCTCGTGCCGTCCGGGTGGTAGAAGCCTGCTGGGTTGAAACGATCCGCGTCGATTTCTCTTCGCAAATCCGGCGGGCTTTTCAGCATATCCCACAGCGAGGACGGCGAGTTTGCTCCTCCTGGGAAGCGGCAGCCGCTGCCCACCATGGCAATTGGCTCCGGGGCTGAGCATGTAGATTTTTCTTTCGCCATTGTTGGTGATGTTTATTGCCTCTTGGGTGTAGTGTATGTCTTGTTCGTAGCACAAGCCACAAACGTACAAGTCTTGGATGTGGTATAGGTAGAAGCAGGCTTGAGCTGTGTAGATGTGTAGTCGACCACCTCTGATGAAAAAGCTAAACGTATAATGGACGTATTGTAGACGTTTAGGGAAAGTCGTGTTGATGCAACATGGAAGATGCGAAAGAAGGAGCTCTTGCAATTGTTGAATTATCGAAAAGTCGATATCTTGCAGAATGCTTTTGCACTGTTGAAAGCCTGCTTGAACAAAGAGAGATTGCCAGTCAATATTTGCCCATTGGTGGCTGATGGTTTACAGATATGCTCCCAGTTGAAGGGCCATGCCGCTGATTTCAAGTCCCGACCGGGCCCGATCTCCAGAACCAGCTCACTCGGTCTCTCGTGCATGAATGTATTCTACAGGGCGCTGGTAATCCTACAACTACCTGCCTGCGGGTCACCTTCTCCAGATGAATACGGTGCGCCGGTGCGTGCGCGGCAGTAACACAGTCTTTGCTGGCCAGTATATCGCCGATGGAACCCTGTTTGCCCCCTCCCTTCTCCTCCATGCTGGAGATGACAGCAGAAAGTGGGTTTTTGCTTTTGAGATACCGAAAGCTGCATGCTGCTTTCTGAGGAGGATATCTTGTGAGTAGCTGCATTTAGATCTCGTTACCTTACACACCGATGCATAATCGCAATACTCTCTCAACAAAGGAGTGAAGCTGCATTTCCAGCACTTACCACGACTCCCAACGTATCACTTTTAGAGTTATTTTTCATGCAACTATTTCCTACTTTGTAATAAGCATCTTATAATAGCCTCATCATGTTGCGCCATGTGGGATGTGGGACAGTGGCTGTAACGGGTCGGCCTCGGTGGTTTTGAACGCCCGCCATTGGCTTGTCGGTGCATCCGACCTGCCCCTCCCCGACAGCATCATCCTGAACCGAGAGGCAGCCTTGAAACTCAATATGCAATGTACAGCGTCCTGCCCTTCAGCTGACAATAACAACGGCCCATAAGACATGTTGCACCTGCTTTTCAGCCTCACCACTCCTGGCAGGACTCAGTTCGGTGCTTTTTAAGACACAGCTTGAGTGTTACCGGAGTCCCAGCCACACCCCTTATTATATCTTCAATATGGAATAATAATCACCTCATGACGTCCACTTGCGATTCATATCCCGGGTTGTGGCTTACGCCCGCGTAGTAGGAATGTTCTGCCGTAGGTCCCTGCGTGAGTTCCCAACAAAGCTACTTTTAGGTTTTATAGCCTGAGTAGTAACCTAGCACGCTTTAGCAGCAAAAAAGTCGGCGTATTTAAGAATTTACTAGATACGTGCTCTGAGTCCTTAAATTGTTATACAACTCAAGCAGTACCAGACATACTAGGACCTGTAGCGATCTGTGTCAGTTGAACAGATTCTTGGCCGGCTGCTCAACAGTTGCTACAATGCAACTATAGCCTTGCAGAAACTGGCCATATACTCTTATTTGTTTTTGCCCCCTTTTAAAATCTGTAAATACTCAAAGGGGCAATGAGAACGAACCAAGATTACACCCGAACCACGTCCGGCAACCCAAGAAGCCGCAGGCATAAGCCCTTCAGCTCTCTGTCAGCCTCAGCCCGGCGTGTCCGCATTGAGCGAATCAACAAAATCTAATGGTTATGCTAAGCGTGCGTGCAGCAGTACGGACGGCCGACCATCGGCTCTATCCCTTCAAGTGCAGGGAGCCTGGCTGGCGAAGACGGCTAAGACTGCCCCGAGAACCAAACCACGCGCATGTTCGTATTTGCTTATAAGACAGGAGCGCTGTGCAGGATACAGCCCTGGCAAAATCTTGAATCTGCAACATTTCGAAACCATCTAGACAAGCTTCACAAGTCTGATATGAAATTCTCCACCCTAGTCTTGGTCGTAGGGCTGCCCGCCGTCCTTGGCCAGGACGACAACGACAACATGTCTCGCCCTCCTAGATGCAGATGTGTAAGAATGCACTCCTTTTTCGCTTGCACTGCCGCCCCTTTGCCGCATCCAACCTAACCACACATATCTCGTCATGCTCATTATCAGCACAGGTCCCAGGCCAGAGCTGCTGGCCCTCTGAATCCCAATGGAACGCTTTCAACCGGCGCGTCGGCGGCCAGCTCATCAAGACGGCACCCATTGCGCGCTCCTGCTACAGTGGGCCGGAACAAGACGCAAAGCGCTGCGACTACATCGACAAGATGTGGTCGGACCAGGATTTCCAGACGGAGAACCCAATCGGCCGCCCGCTCCCGTACAACATCACCTGCGCGCCAGTCGACGTTGCGCGTGGTGGCGCTCCCACGACGCAGTCTCCCACGACGCAGTGCCTCATAGGCCAGGCGCCGGTGTATGCCGTCAACGTGACGAGCCGCGGCCAGATTGCAAAGACCTTGCGGTTTGCGCAGCAAAACAACCTGCGCCTCGCTGTCGCCAGCACGGGGCACGACATGATGGGCCGCTCAGACGGTTACGGCAGCCTCGAGATTTGGCTGCGCCACTTTCGCAACAGCATCAAGTTCCAGAGAAGGTTCAGGTCGGTGGTGCACTGCGCGCCCGAAAAGATCGGTTGGACGGGCCCTTCCATTCGCATCGACGGCGCGTGGCAGTGGCGCGACGTGCATGTCATTGCCAAGCAGCACAATGTAGTCGTCGTTTCTGGCGGCTCCGTCTCGCCCGGCGCCACCGGTGGATGGCCGTCTGGTGGCGGCCACGGCCCTGCTGCCCATGCTTACGGTCTGGGTGCTGATCAGATCCTTGAGGCTGAAGTCATGCTCAGCAACGGGAAAATCGTATTTGCCAATGCCTGTCAGCACACTGACCTGTACCGCGCCATCCGAGGCGGTGGCCCTGGATATGGCGTCGTCATCGGGACGACCATCAAAGCTCATCCCAACGTGGAAAGCGTCGCCGTCAACCGCCTCACTATTGTACCGAAAGGCAAGGCTACTAATAATGCTCCACTACTCGACGCCATTGCTACGCTATTGCAGACGTTCCCTGCTATCAACGACGCCGGCCTCGCCGGGTACGGCTACTGGTTCCGCAACTCCAAGACGCCGCTCTACCTCAACGCAACTTCCGGCTACAACCACAACTTGTGGATCATGAACAAGACTGTCGACGACGCCAAGGCCGCCTTCGCCCCCGCTCGCGACGCGCTCAGGCGTTTCTCTGACCAGCTGATCATCGAGGAGAAGTACACCTCGTACGGTGACTACTGGAGCTTCTACGACAAGGAGCTGGCCCTGTACGATCCTGCCGGCAATACTTGGGCCATGACCTCGCGTATGCTCGACCCGGCCTCCCTCAAGGACTATGAAGCCGTCCGCAAATATACCGAGGTCGTCAGTGGCAAGCCCGAAGAGTACGTTGGCAATGCCGTACTGCTCATCTCGGGCGGGCAGGTGTATAGAGACGGCCAGGACCCCAACTCGGGCCTGCACCCGGCGTGGCGCACCTCGCCAGTCGTTATCGTGACATACCGCAACCCCGAAAAGACGATGCCGTACGCAGAGCGCCTCGCCCTCAACCACGACATCACCTTTGTCAAAGGTCGCGCCGGCAAGCAGTTGGCGCCCAACACCGGCGGCTACATGAACGAGGGAGACGTCAACGACCCCGACTTTAAGAGAACGTTTTACGGAAGCAACTACCAGAGCCACCTGGTGACGAAGAGCAAGTACGACCCGCACAGTCTCTTTTATTGCCCTTCGTGTGTCGGGTCTGAGGCCTTTGTGAACTTGCCGGACGGGCCACTGTGCAGATCTTGGTAACGAGCTATATAATGGATAACCTAACTAAGTCCAGAGGTGTCCCCCCCCCCCCCCCCCCCCCCCCCCCTCCCTCCCCCCCCCCCCCCC
>LNDK02000006.1:460605-471612 GCA_001455915.2 Samsoniella hepiali | reverse complement strand
CCCCCCCCCCCCCCCCCCCCCTACCTTTTTTTCTGTTTTTATATTAGACTTGTAGAAAATCATAGAAAATCCTAGACATTCTTGTTGGTTTAACAGGCTTTTAGGTATACCTATTACAGCCTACCCAATCTCTAACTATAGTAGCTAAAACACTGGTTGCTGGTCCCTTCTTCAACTCTTGTGCGTCTTGCATTTCCTTGTTGTTCTTCGCATCGTTGTTGCGAAGCTTGGATGATGCTAACCAAGAGTTTGCTCCTTACAGTCCTGTCAAGGATGCCCTACTTCATTGCCAACGAGGCAACGGCTGCCAACTTGAAAGACACGACAATTGCACTAATTTCTGGCACCACGAGCGTAGCAAAGGAGCTCCTCGATGGCCACTCTCCGTAAGTACCTCAGCTTCCGTCTGTGAGAGCAGAGCTCTCGGCCCAGCGGCCACGGGAAAAGCAACTGACGCGACAAACGGGTAACTGTAGGCCGGGCAACTGGAACGAGGACAAGCAAGACTTGTTTACGGCGTACATGGCGCAGACGGTCGACTTGTGGACCGCTTCCATAGAACGCTCGGTGAGGTGGCTGTTCAACGGCTCGGACGCGGCCATCGGCGCGCTGACCACGATCATTTCGGACGGTAAGCTCATCGCCGGCAGCAACAAGAGTATGCCCATTGTCGACGACGTCAGACTCCACTCGGCGACCGCCCTCAAGGCGAACATGGCCAAGGCCTTTTACGCGTACGCCATCCCGGCTGTGTGGAACGCCGCCGGCACGCACCCGTTTGTGGTCGACTCGGGCTACCCTTGTGGCACCGTCGATCCTCTCGGTACGTACATGGGCGTGGGCACGATGCAGAAGACCTGGTCCTGCTACGAGGACAAGCTGTAGTACCTGGTCATTCCAAAGGGTAATTCCTACAACTACGTGCCGGACACGAGAGGTTCAGGGATGCACAAGGTGAGAAACAAGTTTTCGGCTCCCGCTGGCATTGGGTCTATGGGCAGTGATTTATTCGGGGGCGTAAAGTTGTCTGAGCTTATCACTGGGTGAGTCTTTCCAGTGGCGGGTTCGATGCCCCCCTCCTACGCAGGCTCTTTCTATACTAAAGACTTGTACGGAGGCGGGAGAACCATGGAACCTTGCTTAGATTTACACAGAAGCAGTGGCTAATGCTCAAGTAGAGCCGTCCGCACTTACAAGAAGAACGGCAACACCAACGGCGCGCCCGGGGCGGACCTGCGAAACAGCGACACGACGGACGATCTCTTGAAGCAGGACATTACCACCCCCGGCTTCGTCCGCATCCCCGTGTGTAGCCCCGAGGTCGCCTTCAGGGCCTGGGACGGCCCCGGCGGCGACTCGCGCTTCAAGACGCCCAACTACCCGTGCGTCGCGCTCAGGCTGCCGGACCGCTGCGGCGACTCGACCTTGGTCGACCAGACGAGCGGCGCGTCGCCGCTCGTGTCCGACTGTGAGACGCTCATCAGGAACCTGCAAAATGGTGACGGCCACGCGGACCACGAGGTGGAAAATGCTATTGGCAGCCAGCACCAGCTGGACCAGTACGGGACCTGCAGGTTTGGCGTGCAGGGCAAGGGCAAGAATGGCAACATTGACTTTCACGTGGGCGGACAGGACATTTTGGACTTGATCCGCGACTCGATTGATCGGTTTGGCGGGAGCGGACGGGCAGGCTCCAAGGGGAGGATGAAGTGCGACGGCACGGTGAAGCCGCAGGACGTCGAATGGGGTTTATACTAGGTCTTCTTCTCGAGGATATACTTTATTCTACTGGGTCTTTATCTTTGTTTTCTTTTACGTCATTCTACGTTCTTTTGTGGAAACAAGCAAATTCTTTCTCGTCTCGTTATTCAGACCGACTTGTACGTTCCAGAACACATCTCCTGTCACAACGTATTTTTATTATTCTTTATAATATCTCGTTCGCAAAAGTCTCTTCACGGCTAGGGCGCGTCTGTTAACGCAGTTGCTCCTCATCCAGTCCCCCGCGACAGCCTCTACGACGAAGCGCAAATTTTCTTGCCAGCTGCTGGGAATACATACCCCTTGAAGCCGCAGAAGCGGAAGCTGTTGGGAGCTGGCGCCTGAGGGCATCCCAGAACTATCGCTTCTGCTCCTCGGGGAACTGTAGCAGCGTATTATTATAGCAATCTGCTGCAAGTGGGAAAGGCAGTGTTCATTTCCAGTACGCAGCAAAGGGCCGGTCCGCCGAACCACACAGCTAGTGGACTTTCAACGGACACGACACCGTGTGCCCAACAGTCCGATTTCAATAAATTCTGTCTGATGCCGTGCCACCCGACGGATAACAGCCGTGATAAGACTTGCACGTCAGCTACGGATTCAAAGAGCCACGACGGCGCACTTACCATGTCTCGGGAAGGAGAGCAGGGTTACAGCTGATCTGAGTCATGCTTTTCAGCCAGCCACAATAATGTAAGATTATCGTTATGTGATTTTTTCAGCCGCTCAATACTATTTGCACATAACTATCACTGTGAATAGTGCGTATGTAGAGCAGATCTTACATCTCTAAACAGCCTAGCTCCTTACGGTGGTGACCAAAATGTTCTTTTGTCAAGGTGTCTACGCTGGCCAGAAGAGCGGGTTCGTACATACTGGCCCAGTTTATTACGACCTGGCAGATCAGTGGTTTCTTTGTTTGTTTGTTTTTGAATCAAGACATAGTTACTGTTTGACTAGAGTCGCTTTCAGCTGCAGCGATCTCCTCTCTACTCCATGATTAGCGGTGAGGAAATCTGGCCAACAAGATATCGGACTGCGCCTTGAAATACAAATCGGTTCCCACAACACCGCCAATCGCAGAAATGCCGACATAAAACAACGACTCTTGACGGCATAAATCATGTCTCGGAAAATGGCAAGTCAGACAGCTACAGTCTCAGTGACAGCGCTTTCGACGTCTATCATTGGTTAGCTGAGCTTTATTAATGGTCTCCCATGTAACACAGAAGAAAAAACATGATTACTTTTTATAGGTAGCACTACTCCAATTCATAGTAGTTACCTCTAATAAGCTAGCTACTAGTCCATCACACTAATCTTCAATATGACTATATAAAGCTCGAGCGATTCCACGTTTCTCTAGACGGCAATCCCTTTACAAACCATCCTACTTTTCCTGAACAGACATCCTCTTCTTTACATTTTATTCAACGCCAAAATGAAGTTCTCTGCGCTCGCGACTGTCGCCTTCCTCGCGGCATCATCGCTCGGTATGCCTGAGCTCTCCTCGCGCGCGCCCGGGCAGATCATCGTCACAAACAACATGAACCGGGTCATCCGTCTGGACAACGGCGCAACAGAGAACCTCCTCCTCCATCAGGGACAAACACTAGCGTTGGCAGCTAGTGAGCCATCTGTGGGTCTCATTGTGAGAGAGGAACATGCGGAACATGGTCAGGCAGAAGTGAGCTACACCACTGCCGACAAGGGAACGTTCGGCTTTACCATAAAGTCAGTCGAAGGTGGAGGCTTCCCCGGAGCGATCGAGGTGATCCCCTTGTCACCACGTCCTTCTCCTCGGTGCCACCCCTTGGTGTGGTATCCCGGACAGGGAGATACACAGCAAGCTATATGCCAGGACCGCACGCCGCTCCGTGTCTTCCTCCGTGAAGCCCATCACCCAGCTGCATAGAATATTTTCCGAAGGCTTTTTTGGAAGGCTGGTATTAGAAGGGTATGGTGCCAGCAAAGGGTAGCGGGATTTACAATAGTCCTGTTTTGGTAAAGGGCGGAATATGATTATACTGGAGGTAGCTAGTTTTGCTGTCGGAGAAATCAACATATTCCTGGCCCATGGCCGTTTTGTCCATTGACCCAAGACTGTTGCCGGCTCGAGTATACAATAACATGGTACTTTTCTCATCGCCATGTTCCCATCTCTCCTCCTCCAATTCATCATTAGCGAGCGCCTATGCTGACCTCTCTAGCTCCACGACGTGAAAATCAGACCCGTGCAACCCCCGTGTCCGCAAGTACTTCAAAAGGCAGCACCGCGAGGCCCTTGACAACGAACACTCGCACGCTGTGGCGCGTGGTGTTGCCGAGTTGCACGACCAAGTTATGGGACGAGGCCTGGGCATCACTGGCCGCAGGACAGTCCGCTGGCCTAGCTTTGCAGATCCGTTCCCTCACACCATTGATGCAAAGGTTCCCAACGCCGTCTGGCGTACTACCCTTGCTCGACAAACGGCGCGCCAGCAGCGCTTGCTTGCCAAAGCGTCGCGCCGACAAGCAAAAACCAAGGCAGCAGGGATCCTGGCCGCGTTCAGGCGACGAACGCCGACGTTGGCAAAAACCCTCATCTTTCCCCCCCGTTTCGAATCATTCACGGGGGCTGGCCGGTTCAATCGGCACGGCCCTTTGTTTGACAAGGTTGGCCGCCGCCGGACGGGCTTTTCATTGGACTTGACCGCTTCCGCAACCGCAGTTTCAGCATGGGGCCGCTGGTAGCCAGCAGCCGATCTTTTAAACATATAACAAAGTTTGGGCAAAAACGTGCTTTCTTTTGTTTCTCCCGTGCTCTTCCCCCTGTCTGTGCTTTGCCGTCAATGAAACGGGGGCAAGGCTGGCCCCATGTAACCTCACCCCACCACCGCTTGTCGCATCATGGGAGCCTCCCAGCCAGCTATATCCGGGGGAAAGCACTAGCACCTTGCGGAACTCGCCCAAAGGAGGGCTTGGTAATTCGGATTTCATTCGCTCTTGTTCCTTTGTTCAAGTTACTAGCTTCCCACGGGATGCTGCATGTAGCTGAAACATGCTCATTGAATCCTTCTAAACCAATTCACTGCTTCCTCATCGCAAGAGTGTATAAATACACCACGGATGCCTCTCGGATAATACGACTTGCACTAACATCACAATTAATCTTTCTTTTCACAAAATGCGTTTCCAACGATTCTCAGTTTTAGCCATGGCTGCTGCGGCTTTCGGCGCCCCAACTACAAACTCCACACAAGGTTCTCATCCTCTTTGACAACCCCCCCCCTTCACCAACTTGCTAACAAAGAAACGCAGCGCCACCTCGCAACTTTGGCTTTGTCCTGTACGACTCGTTTGACCTTCTCGACATTGCGGGCTCCATCGAGCCGCTCTACCTCCTCTCCGAGATGCAGCAGCTCAACCTCAGCCTCATCGCCGAGACCAAGCAGCCCGTGTACATGCGCCCCGCGACCAACGCCTCCAATCCCGCGCGTTCGCACTTCCAGCTCGCCGTCCTCCCGACGCACACCTACGCGCACCCACCTTCGGACATTGACGTGCTGTTCGTGCCCGGCGGCGGCGGCGAGCGCCTCGGCAACATCACGACCACGATCAACTTTATCCGCGCCACGTACCCCAGGGTCAAGTACCTCATCACCGTGTGCACCGGCGCGGGCGTCGCGGCCAGGGCCGGGGTACTGGACGGCAAGCGCGCAACGACCAACAAGGCGGCGTGGGCCGAGGTGACGCCCCTGGGACATAATGTGCAGTGGACGTCGCCCGCGCGCTGGGTGGTGGATGGCAATGTCTGGACGTCGTCGGGGGTGGCATCTGGCATTGACCTCATCTTTGCCTTTATTGAAAAATTCTACGGCAAGGACATTGCGGACCGCATTCAAGGGGTGACGGAGCACAAGCGCACGGTTGAGCCGTGCGACGATCCCTTTGCGGCATGGAACAATGTCGCACCAAGCGGACATTGCTAGGGGATCATGGGACTAATAATAAACAGCTACTGCTCATAGACTTGGAATAAAAGTAACAAACAATTCTTTACTCACTCCACCTCTTGCCATATCAACTCGAGCTGGAAGATCTGCATCCACTCGTCTCCCCGCGACGCATCCGCCATGCCCGACTGCATGTTGTTAAACATTTGCGCGCCAGTCGCCCCATGCTCCGTCTCATACCAGCCCAGCGAGCTGCTCCCGTGCAGGTTCCCGTCGTCTGTGCCCGAGAGCACCGCCATGCTGTTCATCCCCGAGTACATCAGGCTCAGCTGGCCCTGCTGCATCGCCTGCATCATCTTCATGTCCTTCATCTGCCGCATAAACAGAATCCGCGGCACCGTCTGCAGGTACACCTCCAGCCGCTTGGCGCCAAACGCGCGAAACTTGACAACTTCAGCGTCGGACGCTGCCGAGCCGGGCTCGCCCGCGTCGCAGGCGGCGCGCCACAGGTTGCGCATGCGCGGCGACCAGATCTGGCAGATTTGCGCGCGTTCGTCGTACTCGCCTTGCAGCGGCATGTGCGCGCTCAGAGACGTGTGCCGGACAAACATCAAGTAGCAGTGCTCGCAGAAGAGCGCTTCGGCGTCGTACCCCCACCACCTGCTCTTTGCGAGGCTCTCGCGGCGGGGACAGGCGGCCACGCCGGCGAAATCACGAACGTAGTCGGCGTAGCAGCTAAAGAGGCTGCGGTCCAGCGTCTCGACAAACTTGGCAAAGTACTCGTGGAAGCGTGGCGTCGCGGGGCAAAAGTCGCAGATGATGGTCTCTTCCGCGCCGTGTGTCTTTGGCTGCAGGAGCCCGTCCAGCGCGTAGGGCTTCATGATGCCCTCGTAGCAAGCCTCGCAGATGTCGAAATTCTTGCAGCCACCCCTGATGGTCCACCAGTTGCCGCGAAGGATGCCATATTTCGTGCAGGGGACCAGCTTGGCAACGGCGGCCGCTGCTTTGTAAAAAATGGCAAAATCCGCACTGTTCTCGGCGACCTCGAGCGCAAACAGCATGGGCAGCGCGCTGCTCGTCAGCGAGCACGTCCAGCGCTGGCGCAGAAACTCAATGTACTGGTCAATGTCGGTCGACCCCGGTATCTGCTCAAACTCGCCGGAAAAGAGGTCGAGCTCGATCTTGTCCATGTAGCACGCCTCGCACACCTGAAAGTTGTCCATTGTCCGTCGCGTCGTGAACCAGTTTCCGCTGTCCGCGCGCGCTTGTTCGACGCCTTCACAGGCCGCCAGCTTGAAGCGGCGGCTTGCGCCTTCGATGAACCCGTGCCAGTCGTTTCGCTCGGAAAAGCTCGCCAGCGCCTTTTGAACGTACACAATACTGACGTCGCAGGTCCACCTATCACTTTTGCCCTGTTCAGGCTGGTACGGCCCGAATTGCGACTCGAATGTGGTGCCGGCAATACGATCCTCGAAACACGCCTCGCAGGCGATAAACCCGTTTATACTATTATCTTTCATACCGTAGTACTTGATCCCATCGGATCCAGTGGTGGCAGTTCGGCCCTTGCAATTGGGCACGTTGAGGCGGCTGGACAGGAAGGCCGCGAGGCCATCGAGGCTATAGGTTCTCAGAGCTGCTGGCCAGATTGTGTTTTGCACACGCGCGTAGCGGAAATGGCAGGATAAAACAGTCTCAGGCTCGGCCAACCTTCTGTCAAACTTGGCCGCCAACGGCGTGGACTCGATATGATCCGCGTAGCACCTCGTACAAATTGGAGAATTGGGCAGATCCGCCAGGTAGTACCAGTAGAGCGGGTAGCCAACCAGCCTGTCTTCCGGGCAGAAGCGTACCACCTCTCTTCCAGAGCCATTTTCCAATATTGGAGGCTGTTCCAGGCCCTTTGTTAGCTTCTGGCGGCGGTCGGGCTCTGCCTTTGGCAGCCGTGGGGTTGCGCCCAGACTGAGATTCGACAGCTGCTGTTCCACTGAATGCGTTGCCGTTGAATTTTCAACGTTTTCGTTTATCCTAACGTTATCCTTTGCCGTTTCTGTTTGCGGTGTTATTATTGTAGGCTCGATCACAGTCGTTCGTTCGCATGAAGACGCCTGTTGCATCTGAGCGGCCGTTGGCGGGGGAGGTACAGCAGGTGGGAGCGATTCCTCAAGTGATTGATTTTGCACCAAAAAAACGCGACCTGTTTCGCTACTCAAAACATAGACATCATTGTCTTCTCTAGCAGGCATCTGCTCTTGTTGCCGATAAATAGGCTCCGCTGTGGGCGCAAGAGGTACGGCAGCAGGTCGGTTCCCTTGGGCAACGTCATGCGAGGGCGGTTGCTGAAATTGGATGTTGCCATGAACAAAATTCTCATTGTATGTGTTTGCGCTTGGGCGGTGGAGATCTGGAGATGTGGCGCCTTGTGAATACGCTGCCTCAGCAGAACCTGGTGGAATGTATGACGGCGGCGGCGGCGGCATAATGGAGCTATACGAGGAGTCCTCTGGTCGTGCTGGGACTGTATATCCATAGCTTGTAGGCGCATTCTGTACATATTGTTGGGGATCATAATTTGGCTGCGGCTGAGGTGGCTGATACTGTCGCGGAGGTAGTGGTGGCGGCTGTCTATTGTACACGGCCTGCTGTTGCTGGTGCTGGTGCTGCTGCTGTTGCTGCTGCTGTTGCGGAACATGCTATTCAGGCCGAGCTTAGATTTAGCAAAGTTCACTCATCACTGCTCTCTTGGAAAATGTGTCAAGTACCGAATATGAAGCAGCGTGGCCGCCCGGAGTCTGCTGTGCGGCAGAGTAACCACTCGTATTATCGTAGCCAGGCTGAGAGCCAGCCTCGCGCTGCTTGGCTAGCTGCTGCTGTAGCTCCTGCTTCCCAATCGCATAGCCCTTGGCAATGCCGCTCTTGACTGCTTTGGCAAAAAGGTCCATGGTAGGAGATCGAATGGTCGCCTTCCGTTAGTCTTGATCGCCTTGGCGCGGGAGCGCATCGTGACCTTTTATGTATGCGCTCGTACTAACTGGTCAGGCCGACCTTCTCCATTAGGCCAAAATGCGAGGCATTTTTATTAGGCTTCAAAATAAAGTAGGTGGTGCGCTTCTGAGAGATTCAGCCTAGACCCGCTTGCGCTGAAGACGAGATAGATGAAAGCTGTGCCCCGAGGCGGTCTAGACTCCGAGTCTTGTATGCATGCCTCTCAGCTGAGCGCCTCGTCTTTTTAGGCGCCATCCTGCAGTGGACCACATGTTTGGCTGATGATAAAGGTCGTCTTGTTCGTTCCATTTCCCCCTCTTTCAATTTGGCCTTCCTCTTACTATTCACCGGTAATCGCCATCAGCCTTACACCAAGGCTAGGCATCTTTCTTTTTTTTTTCCCTTTTTTTCTAAGCTGCTCCAGTTTGCTCGGCTATATGCGTGAAAGTTGCTTGACGATCAAGCCCGACGCGGAGTCAGCTCGGTAACCCATTGTCCTCAGCGCTGGCTCGCTTTCCGTGGGTGCAGAGATCTGACACGTGGTTCCAAGTGAAACAGTAAGCCTGCTGCGGAATACTCGATCATTTCCGTTGTGCTTTCCGCACAGTATCTCAATGTGAGTTTGGCATCCTTTGCAACTTACTTGCCGCTCGCTCAATTGCCACAACGACCGAATCATCGTAACTGAGTACCCCTCATACCATGAAACGCTCACTTGATTGTCACTGTCTGCCAATCCTTTTTTTCTCTCGCAACGCTAAGAGAACAGGCACTGAAGACACGAAGCTTTGGCAGTAATTGACTGCAGGCAAAGCAGCAGCGCGTGGTAGTTTAAATAGGAAAAAAAAAGAAAAATTCCCGCTGGTGCAAAATAAACAGAGAAAGCCGCAAATATAGGGAACTGGTTTGACAAGGCTCCAAGTCCCTCTTTGCGAAGAAAACCGGCGTGACCGCGCCTCAGGCTGGTCTCAACTGCGCCTCGCGTTTCACTGCGACCTGGGCCGCCCACCCTAGCTATTGTAACAGACCGAGTAAGTGGTAGCAATGCGTTGGTGGAGATATATCGGCTTTTCCGCTTGGATGCCTTGATTGATGAATCAAGCACACGATTTGCCGACGGCTCCGCTGTTATTGCAAGTACTATTCGCAGATCTTACCCGTCGGGCATTCTACCGCGATTTCCTCCGAAATACGCACATGGGCGTATCTGATATTGGACTAAAGTACAGATCCGTACCTATCAAGCGCTTTTCATCGCGCAATCTATCACGTATTCTAGAAAGCTTTCCTCCTCCAGCTAATGGCGTTCTAGTGGCACATCATTGGCCGCAGGCCGGAGATCGTACCGCGCGACCTGTCTAAATTGTTACCTGAGCAGGCTCTGGCCAACCAGCCAGCTCGCTTTCCAGCAGGAGCAGGGGTCATTTTATTAGAGTTGGCGGTCCACTAGCTTCAATGACGAGGCCGCAAAAGAGCATCTCCGCCGATCGGCGAATACGGCCAGCCTTGGGGGTGCTGGCCAGGGTGCAGAGTCTGGGGCGGCGCCGCAACGGCGTACTTTTTGGCGATGAGGGTGACGGGCAATACGAGCCGAGCGGGCAACAAGCATCGACGAGCGGAAGGTTGTGACGTCTTTGGGGGCTGGACGAGCAGCAGATCGTTCGGCACCAATAAACGAGTCGGGACGGACATGTATGGGGTTGCATCAGGGGGCAGCCCACATTCGAATCCGACGAGAAAAGGTGTGGAAGCGGGACTGAACGCGCGTCTCTGAGGTGTGGCATGCATACTCGTGCAGGGCTGAGACGGTTTTAGCAAAGCCTTTTTCTTGTCGTAACAAGACAGCGGTGGGTAATAAGGTTATCGACTAGTAACTTTCTCGGTGATAGCCTCGCTACGCACCCCTGAGTAGGGCAACGGTTTTTCCCAGATCCTAGTTCAGGTATTTCTTGCACTGCGACGGTGTGGAGAGTGTACTGTCTTTTGCTTCCAGGAACGAAGCGTCCCATCCATCCTTCGCTCCCTCACTCATGAAGTCACACCCCCAACTTGACAGTGTCAAGAACTATGTTTTTCGCCAGTCCTTCCCAAAGAACAATTGCAAGTAAAACAGTATGATTAGCTGCTCAAGATCGTGTCGCTTTTGAGATGGCCCTATGCCCTATACTGCATAGTACCCTCGTGTGCCCCTGGCTAACTTGTACGGATGTGGACCACTAGACCAGTTCAAGCGGGGCTGCTTGCGACGTCCTTCGCATTCGTCGGAATGGACCTTGCGAGGAGGTGATGGGGTCCAATGGTAGGGCTCAAGGGGGGGGGGGGGGGG